>BPLS01000236.1:135381-171607 GCA_019656275.1 Rhododendron kiyosumense
ATGTGACAAATTTTAATTATTCACTTTTGATTATTACATTACGGATGCTCTAATACAAATATCCATATGACCACATTAGTCAGTATACACCAGCATGAGCATGAACGATAGGCCATTTGATATAGCTATCAGGGGCAGCCAGTCCCAAGCCCGGATAAAGGAGCAATGTTGTACATTAGGTAGCTGACAACTAGTACGTAAAATCCCAAAATAGATCCTTCTTACATGAATCCAATCATGGAGAAAACTGATTCATGAAGCTGACCCTAATTGATTGAACTCACGACTCCGCTTTGGTTTGGTTTGGTTAACGGAACCCAGAACCTACAATGTTCACCCGGTGCAAAAAAGAAGTTGCTTGAAAGTCTAGACACTTGAAATGATCAGAAAAAGGTACCCCAAAAGAATCAATACTCAGAAAAAAACCCAGAATTATATTGAAAAAAGGGTCGAATTATCACAGATGGACAGAAAATACAGGAATCTAGCTCTATATCTCATATGAAATGAACACAAAATGCGGATGAGTTACAAAGACAAGTAATTAAATGAAAATACCTTGGAAGACTGCAACCCTTAGGCTTCCATTTGAGTTTGAGATAACCATTATCAGGCCTACCATTAACAAAACAATTGAATTGCTCATCAATCAACGAACATGATCCCGGTTTATACAGCGGATATGATTCATCTTTCACCCATTCTCCATCAAATAAATCACAACCCACCAAATTCTCACTCCTCTGTTTCACCAACCCATCTGAATTATTAGTCCCATTACTCTGTTTGTTCTTCACAATTGAAGAACTGAAATTCGACCCGGCACCTTTTTGTGCAACTCTTTTCTCTTCATTCCCAGTGTTATTTTCCCTCTCTGGAGAAAATTTCGGTACTGAATTCGAAGACTGATTTGCTGCAACAGGAGACTTTGGAAGCCCAATTGTGCTCTGATTTGGCTTAAAGACTTCAGCTTTATCTTCTTTTTGAGTCACACCATTCTTTGTAACTCTTTCCTTCTCAGACCCACTAATATTTTTCCTCTCAGAAGACGGATTCGGCACTGGATTTGAAGAATAATTTGTTGATAGTGTAGAGTTTGGGACCCCAATTGTACTCTGATTTGGGTTGAAGACTTCAACTTTATCATGCAATTTGTCACTGTGAGTCTGATTTTTTGAATTATTCAGAGTAGGAGATTGAAATGCGAGATTTTGAGATCTGGAACTAGGTTTATTTGGTGATGGATTAGGAGCAAAACTGGGGGTTTGTTGGGAGGAATTGGGGAAGAAAGAAGAGAAAATTGTTGGGAAATGAGATCTATTCGATTTATCAGGAGAAAATGTCGAAATTGAAGATGTATTTGAACTAGTATAAGTAAAAGTGGAAAAGATGTTGTTGAACCATGGGGAGGACGAGTTTGAAGAAGGGTTGAAGGCTAAAAAGACAGTGAAAGCAATGAAAGCAGAGATGAAAACATAAGCCAAAGACTTGGTTTTTTTGTTCTTGAGGAGAGAGAAGAGGGTCTTGAGTTCCGAAAGCAGGCTTCCTCCATTGATGGATGCTTGCTTGGTTGCATCCGCCATCTGGGTTTTTGGTTTGCCGTTGAGAAACCCAGAATTGGAAATGTGTGTGTGTGTGTGTTGGGATGTGTGTAAGAGAGAGAGAGAGAGAGAGAGAGAGAGAAGGGGAAAGCAGAAATGATAGTGGAGAGGAAAGGTTGGATGGGCCGCTGTGAGGGCTAGTAAAGAGGAGAGAGAGAGAGAGAGAGAGAGAGAGAGAGGAGTCTGACTGTTAAGGAACTATCTAGTCTAGAGAGAGAGAGAGTTTACCATGAGTGGACGAAGAAGACGCATGACATCTGGAAGGTGGAAACAGAAATTTAGTTAAGGAGAAACCTGTTTATAAATGCCACGCGTATTCCAGATAATAGCACAATTGCCACTTTCATATATAATCCATCCTGTGTAGAGTAATTATACTCCCTCCGTCCCAGTTTGTTTGACCTCTTTTTGACTTTTTAAGAGCGTTTGACCTCTCAAAGAATTGACTATAATTTTCAATTCGTAATGTTTTTAATATGCAATATGGATCTTGTTTGATAGATCTCAATTAGTTTTATTATACAAAATTTTCAAAATCATAAAAAACATTATAAAATGTAAGATATAAGTATATTTTTGAAAGATACGTATTTCGATAATTGGACAAACAAATTGGGACGGAGGGAGTATTAATTAATCGGCCAGTGTTGGACAATCCCAGAAAATGTGTGCGGGTGGTGGTTAAAGGCGATAACTCAATAATGTGACGGTACTACAAAACTCAATAATGTGACGGTACTAAAAATAACTTTTTTGACAAAGTGTTCATCTTATTTTCCAGGAATTTATTCTTTTTATCATTTTTCCGATACAGATCGTAGAGTCTGAGGGTTTTTTTTTTTTAAATGTGCTAACCATGAACGTAGCACATACAGTAAAATCATAGAAAGTGGTCAAAAATGGAAATTTATGGAATAGTATATCATCATAGTATTCATTTTACGTCTAATTCATGGTAGGCCTATTAAGAGATCGAGTTTACTCTAAATCTAATCACATCCAAATTCATTTTGAATATGAAAGCATCATAATCCAATTTGAATTTGATTTTGCAAATCTGCTTGGTCAATCTACATCCAAATTCTCAAAATCGGATATCTGATTCAATTCGTTTTACCAATTCAAATATTATTCATGCAAGTCCAAAAATTCATCTTCAAATCGGGTATACACAAATCCGACGGCTTAGTGTTCAGCTTTGGATTAAATGGATTGTCGGGTAAATTTTTGATTATACAAATATCGATCGGTTCTGGTTCGTTGACGTGCCAAATTCATAGTGCATTTAGGTGAGATTTACAAGTATGTTTATTTTATAGATTGCTTTTTTTTTTTTTTTCTTATGTGTAATAATACTAGGTATACAAACTTAGGGACAGTTTGGCTTAAACCAAGCTAATTGTCTTTTTGGTCGTCTATTTTGAATTTTTATTTATTTCATACCAATCTTTTTGAATTAAACATTGTCTTTGCGAACGGATTTGTCTTTACGAGCGGATTTTTGCTCAATGGAAAATCTTTAATCCATAACATTTCGAGAGAAAAGCTTTAAGAAAAATCACTAAACATTACAAAGTGGTAGAATAATGTAAGCATCTTATTTACATCTTGAACATAAACTCATGATCATATTAACCCAATTGATAGTCGTTAAGGAAACAAATAACCGGCCAAACAAGTACTATGCAGACGAATAAAAATAATCTAATGCGCATCGAAAACGAAATATATGCACTCACAAAGCCGTGTGGACACCACCATTGGATCCACACATTGGACAATCGTGAGCCTCATCTTAATATTGCACGCACTTATTAATTCGTGATTGAAACAGAAAATGTACATTAATTAAGATTCAAATAATTAATCTTATATTGGTAACTACTATATTACTGTACTAGACTTTATATATTTATCTTGAAAGAATATATACGCGCGACTATTGACTTTAATCAATTATCCGTTACTTTCAAACGAACAATGAGTATAAGATTACGTTGTTACTAAAATTCAATTTACTTTTTAATTAGCGGTTCAAAAGCGTGATCGGAAAATAATTAATGAACTATGATTGTCAAGCTAAAATACATGATGCAAAGACGGATCTATATAAGGGCATATGAGGGCCACGGCCTCCGCATTGTTTCAGAGTTTTTTCTTTTAAATTTTAATATTAGTATTAATTGGCTTTTTTTTTTGTTAAGAACACCTAAATATTGTATTTTGTATTCAGTGTTACTTAGACATTTAAATGCTTTAACCATGTATTGATTTTGGGTTCAAAAACCCAATTTCTCCCTCGCATGATCTCCCATAAATTTGTTTTTTCTTCACTTTTTTTTGGAAAGGTTTTTTCGTCCCTGACATGATGCATAAGTGGAATTCTTAGGACCACCATGTATAGTTGAGGTCATGAAGGCTTTTGTTATACGTCTTTCCTTTTGTATCCTGATTATCAAGAAATTAAACCATCACTAGTGTGTTATTTGTCGTAACTGCTTAATGAATATTCCCCTACTAAAAAAAAAATAGGTATACATTGTGTGAAAATGGAAATCTTGAAGTTGTACTCGAAGTTTTGAGTATTGAATCCCGTATCCAATCGTTTTTAGGATACATTTTTCGATATGTGAAAATAACAGTACTTACCAAAAATAAAAATCAAGAGCCACTACATTTTCCGAAGTATATAGTACCCCCTATCTTATCGGGATCAATACAGACAAATAAAAAAATCGGTATTCTAGTAATCTAGTTGGTACCGTGTTCAAGACCTTGGTAATTGTACTTGTAAGAAATAAAAACACCTTTCCATTTCTGGCCGGAAAAAAAAAAGAAAAGAAAATGATGAGAACCTACAAAACTGAATATATCTCAAATATTTATAAAGGAACAAAAATTGATTTGTTTGAAAGAGAGCCATGGCAAGGGCGTAAAATAAGACAGAAGTTGAGGTGGATATGGGAAGGAACTAAGCAAGTTGATTGCTTCATCTCGATATTTAGGTTGTGGTGATGGATTCCATGTGTTTGGCAGAAACCTTTTAATTAAAGACCATGGCATCCTCCACGTGGGGTCCGAACCATAGTGCCATAATCTTCTTGCGGTGTCTTTCGCTCTGCTCCGCTCTCAATTTTTACTCTCGTAAAATTCAGTAATTTTAGAATATTTTTTGAAAAAAATTTATCGTTTATGCTCTTACTCTTGCTTATGCACCTGTATGCAAAATTATGTGAATTAAGGTACGGAATCATAGTCCTCCTCTCGCAGTAGTATTTAACTTATGTTCTCCTCCCACCCAAAAAGAAAGAAAAACTTATTTTCTCCTCGCAGTAGTTTTTCGTCACACCCAATACTTGCATTAACAATTCAAAAAACTCATCTCCTAAATCTTTCAGAGAAGAACAAATCTATGGACAAATAAAGACACTAATATATTTAGGGTGGTAAAAGGGAAAACTAAATTTGAAATTATGCACTTCATTTCATTAAGCAAAGCTTAATTTGGTTATGTGCCTATCATCATGCTTGATTGAAACATATAGCTAACTCAAACGCACTAAATTATTTGAAAAAGAATTCAAAAAAGATGGAAATTAATTTTGGATGGGTACGGGGCACATGCCGCACATAGGCTATGGAAGTCCGTTAATGATATTTTCATCATTAACAAATATTCGTAACATGTCTTTAGTGAGTATTAATTATCAAAACACGTCCTTAGCCGTCATTTTCCCAAACAAAACAGGCCATGGCTGGGGTATGAAAAAGCTACCCCCTCCGTCCAAATTTGTTGTGCATGTTTTCTTTTTGGAACTTCACAAAAATTGTTTATATCTCTCACAATCTATAATATTTTTTATTATTTGAAAATTTTTGTTTAAAAAAATTAATTAAAATTGTTAAATAAGATCCATATTGAATATATAAAATATTAAACATTAAAAAATATAGACAATTTTTTAAAACGTCCAAAAAAAAGAAAAAAACAAGCTCAACATTTTCGGGACAAACAATTAATTAGCTTGGTGGAACCAACTTTCATTAACACGTCTTTAATGCTACCGTTACTAGGGCTTGTGACAGGGGATGCTCCCGGCCGAAAGAGCGGTCTTTTTTTAAAACGGACAAAAACGGACAAGTTTGTGTTAATTGAATAAATAGTGACTCTTCTTGAGAGAGTTCAGCACTCTCTATTGTCATAAGCGAGATTCGAACCCGCCCTTCACTTGGCCGCATCAAATTGCATTTGCCCCTACGAATTACACTTTGCCACATCAAATTACTTTTGACCGCATCGAATTGCACTTGCCCGCAACGAATTACTCTTGGCTGCATCGAATTGCACTTGGCCACTACAAATTTCAGTTGGCCGCATCAAATTACACTTGGCCGCTACAAATTCCACTTGGCCATTACGAATTACTATTGGCTGCATCAAATTGTACTTGGATGCATTGAATTGCACTTGGCCGCTACGAATTATACTTGGACGCATCAATTTACTCTTGGCCGTTACAAATTGTACTTGGCCATGTCGAATTGCATTTTTTGGGGATAAATGTGTCAAATTGTACTTGGCCGCATTGAATTACACTTGGCCGCATCGAATTGTACTTTGCCACATCAAATTGCACTTGACCGTTATGAATTACTCTTAGCCGCATCGAATTGCACTTGGCCGCTACAAATTATACTTGGACGCATTAATTTACTCTTGGCCGTTACAAATTGTACTTAGCCGCAACAAATTGCACTTGGCCGCATCAAATTGCATTTAGCCGCTACGAATTACCCTTGGCCGCTTCATATTGCACTTGGCCGCTACGAATTACAGTTGGCCGCATCGAATTGCACTTGGCCGCCTCGAATTGCACTTGGCCGCTACGAATTCCTCTTGGTCACATCAAATTACTCTTGCCGATCGGTCAATCCAGCCATTCGTCTCAACACAGACGGTTTGGATTGAATCTGAGCACATACAAATCTGAAACATTCATTGCTCAGTTAAAATCCGAGTCATTGATTGCCAAGATGTATAGCCAGACTGGTCGCTCTGCGCCCGCTTAATTTGCATGGATGCTCGGCAGCGTGTAACTGCTCTAGTTACATGTGAATGTTGAAAATGCCTCAATCGAGTTAAAGGCTGTAGAGCAGTTTCAACCGGAGCTGTTAATTTGAACATGGATTATATAGCTGGCAAAAGAAACGGTCCAAACTGTAGGGAAAGAATGCTTTGCAAATGAAAAGCTAGTAGCTGGGTCGATGTGGACGCGCGCCTGTTGATGCTTCTGGAAATATATTCCATATATCTAAAAGGAATGATTTGTCGGTGCTGAATTAATTTGTAGAGGAATGCTCGTGATAGTATAAGATATAATTTAGAGAAATACAGACGGATATGAAAGTATTGTTTTAAAAAGCGTGATCGGAAAAATAATATACTATGATTTGTTTGAAAGAGAGCCATGGCATGATGGCAAGGGCGTAAAATAAAAGAGAAGTTGTGGTGGATGTTGGAAGGAATTAATTAAAGCAAGTTTGAGTTTTTTGAAAATGAAAATGAAGTTTGAGTTCATATCGATGTTAGGTTGTGGTGATGGATTAATGATTCCGTGTGTTTGGCATAACCTTTAAAACACGAGAATAAATTCTTTACACTGTCGGTGTAAATATTTGTTTTCTCCAAATCAATTGCATTGCGTCACGTTGTAAAACAGTGGTCCTAATTAATAAAATATGGAAACGTGGTGCAATATAATGATTTGAAGAAAATAAATGTTTACACCGACGGTGTAAAGAATTTAAATATGACATTCTAAACAGACAACACTAGTAATTCAATTGATTGACTTCTTGAGTAGTGGAAGACTTGAAGTAGCAGCATCCTACGCGTGCGGTCCCAACCTTTTTGCGGTGTCTTTCTTTCACTCCGCTTTCGATTTTTGCTCTATGCAAAATTCAGTAATTTCCTATTAATATCCTTCAAAAAAAGTTTCTCGTTTGCACTCTTGCTCTTGCGCGTTCATGCACCTGTATGCAAATTATGTGAATTAAATTACCGAACCATAGTCCTCCTCTCGCAGTAGTGTTTAACCAGTGCTCACCCACTTACCTACCTCCTCTCACAGTAGTATTTAACCAGTGCTCACCACTTACGTAACGAACGGACTGACGTATTGCTAACTAGACTAGATGTTCTCCTACCACCCCAAATTAAAGGAGTTTTTCGTCACACCCAATACTTGCATTAACAATTCAAAAACTCATCTCCTAAATCTTTCGGAGAAGAACAAATCTATGGACTAAATGAACAAATAAATTAAGACCCTAATGGTGTGGTAAAAGGGAAAAGTAAATTTGAAATTCTACCGTTCATTTCATTAAGCAAATTAAGCTTAATTTGGTAATGTGTGATGTAGAACACGTGGAGGCCCAATTCCATGATCAGTTAGACCGAGCCAAGCCCCGGAAGTCCAAACGATGTTTAATTTCAGATTACCCAA
Source organism: Rhododendron kiyosumense (assembly GCA_019656275.1). Taxonomy (NCBI): domain Eukaryota; kingdom Viridiplantae; phylum Streptophyta; class Magnoliopsida; order Ericales; family Ericaceae; genus Rhododendron; species Rhododendron kiyosumense. The sequence continues at coordinate 143,489 of BPLS01000236.1, forward strand.
ATTGGTTAACTTCGGACGAGCTCGGAATAGGCCCAAACTTGGTGGGCTGACTTATTTTCGCGCTCCGGTCCATACTCATTAATCTTAAAGGTTGATGATGAACGGTGTTTTTCGGCCTAATTCCTTTGTTTAGGCCTTCAATTGCGTTATTTTGCCGTTTTAGGAAACATTTGATTCGTTAATAACTCTTAGTTCGTAATTCCTTTAAAGTTGATTCTTTTTGGGAAAGTCTTGTTTTTCTTTCCCGTTTTCAATTTTAGGAAAAGCCCCAAATTATGGGACTTTTTATTTTCCAAGTTTATTTTTAGGGTTTCTAGGGTTTTTCCTATTTAAAGGTTTGTAACTTAGGGTTTATGCAGCTTTTTATCAATAATATTCAGACTTTGTCTTTTTCTCTTGAGGATTCAAGAACTACTCGTGGCTACGAGTTCCTATCATTCGTTTGATTAGTACGCAACTAATCTCGTTGTTATTTCCGCTGCGTCAATGTGTCTATCATCATGCTTGATTGAAACATATATAGCTAGTTCAGACACGCGTAGTGAATTACTATCTGAAAAAGAATAGACAAAAAAAGAAATTATGGATGAGTAAGGGACAGATTGGCTATGGAGGTTTTGGTTGAATTGAATTTTGGACCACTCGTTCTTTTGACAACAAAATCAGAAGGGCGTGTCGGGTTCGCCCATACTAGAACAAATCAGGGCGATGGGGTATGTATGAAAAAGCTGTACAGGTTAGGTGGGGAGTCGGGACAAACAATTACCTGGTGGTTGATTAAAACCAAACTTTCATTGACACGTCTTTAATGCTCCACCATTGCTAGGGAGCTTGTGATGATAGTCCAATTTCATTATCTCCCATGTGACAACCATTCCAAAAAAAATGATTTCCCTTGTTACTTGTGAATGAGGAAAAGGCCTCTCGAATTAAAGGCTTTAGAGCAGTTTCAACCAGAGGTGTTGATTTCTACATGGATATGTGGCACAAGAGAAACGGTCCCAATTGTAGTAAAAGAACGCTAGCTTTGCAAATGAAGAGCTCAATCTCATTTGAATTTTGCATGCCGTTTTTCAAGGGAGTGCCAATTTTTTTGGCATTCTAAAAATGATAGTTCGCAAAAGAGCTCTTCAAAAGAATTTTTGACAGCTTAAAACTTGAAACAATGGTTGGAGTTGGAGGATTTTATGAATGTCTAATTTGGAGATATCAATTGCCACCTCTGCCTTTAAAGAAATTAAATATCTTTAATTTTGAAGATAGGGACGTTGGACTGGGATGGAAAAAAATTATGTTTAATTAGGTAAAGTTTGTCATATTTTTTAAACTTAATTTTCCTTGAAAAACCATGCAAACATTAGAGGCCGGGGCATTCCCCTACTGTCTTTCTACGAAAAGAAACAGATCTATTTTTGAAATAGTACTCAATAGTGAAAAAAAAAAGAGATTAAATTATACTGAGGTGAAATCCAGTATTCTTAAAAACACATATATCCAGGTGATATATGTTTGTGTTCCTAAAAAAAAAACACACGTAGTATCTTCTATGGAGAATCACACCTATAATAAATCGTGACGGTCTGGGAAAATTATTGGGTGCTCCTAGGGCATTAGGCTTGGGTGTTCTAACACTCTTATTTACACATTTTTGTGGGGCCTAGGATAAAATATAGTATAAACATCACATGAATTTGTGGTGAGATATAGTGTTGGACATTACGTGGCGGTGTCAAAGACCACTAAATAATTACTCTGATGATCATCTGTTGTTACTACTACTAAAAAAGAACTCCGTACAAAGCTAGTTGGGTCGATGTCGAATGATGCTTCTGAAAATATTCCATAGATCTAGAGGAATGATTCGTCGGTGCTGAATTAATTTGCAGAGGAATGCTGATATATGATAATTTAGAGAAATACAGATATGAAAGGACTGCCCTACTGAGATGAGACATTGACATGTTAAGCAATAATACATAAATACTTTTTTCGTAAAAAGAATCAAAAAAAAAATTTAACAAATCAATCGATATCAATTAATTCTCATAAATTTGAAGAATTGACATTTATGTAGGGGCATATGGAGTACTCCGAAAATCTCATCTTATTTTTGACATTTTTGCAAAACTCCACTTTGTAGGAGTAATTGATTATCCCAAACCAACTGGACTATCTCAGTTGACTGAGACTTTTGCATCTTTCTAGGAGGTTAGGAATTAGAATCTTCCCACTTACATATAGGCGTTCTACCTTTAGAGGGATTTTTCCTTTTTTTCTTCTTTGTTTCTACCGTATAATGGATTTATTTCTTGTATTTGTTGAATTGTTGGGCTAAGTTGTCTCGTGAACTCTCACAATTAATGTGGTGTCCTGAATTTGTATTTTGTACTTCATATATGAGGTAAATGATCATCTCTTCTATCAATTGATTATCCCAAAATTCGCCACACAATCGCACCTATTCTCAAGTTTCTCATTGAAGCTCCTTACATGGAAAAAAGAAATTCTTTTATTTGGCTTTAATTTGCTAGGAGTACTATCATTTACTACTTTCTAAGTTGTGCTTAGATTCTTTGGTCCTATTTTCGAATGAAATTCCTTTGAAAGTGGTGACTTCCTCTGCAATTAGTGTTGGGAATCTTGGGGTCGATTGTTAAAAGGTTGGTTTAGATCGACTTGTTACTTGACTAAATAAATTTATATTATTTCAATAGTTTTGAAAATTTTGAGCTGATTAATAATCAATCACATTAAAATTAAACTCGTTTCATATCCGTTGTCAAATTTAAAATGAAGCCTAAATAAAAAAGAGTCACGCGGTTGGTTTAATTTGCAAGTCTATGTCTATCCGTACCGACGTTAAAGTACTTGGCACTCTAACGGGAAAATATCAAAAAAATATTGAGGAGAAAAACCCCCAGACCAGAGTCTACAGACGTCTTCCCTAACTTAGGGAAAAAGACAGATAGAGAAATGGGGTCCAAATCCATAAAAGTCAGGCCCCAGTCCAACTTTTATTTTTCCACCACTTTTGCCCACCGACTCCCTCCACATCTCAAAAGCTCAACCGGAGCTTGATTTGGGGCTTTCCAGCAAACCGATGTAAAACTCGACTAAATTCTTAAAAAAGTCAATTCGATTGTTTACCAACAGAGGCTTATATAAGGTCGGAACAAAACCTCGTATAATTAAATGGTCTTATAATTAATATTATAATTTTCTTTTGCCGTTCTAAAAAAAAGGAAGAACAAGAAGAGTTTAATTCGAGCATGAAATATAAGTGTGAGTAAACTCTTAAGTCGCAAAACTTAACCACCGGACCAACTAGATTTAATTTGCTAGTAGTACATATTTGGCACCTGAAAAACGATTATGGTCTGTAAAGCAATGGACTTTATCCTCTGAATTTCATGATTTTTATGATTGAAGGTTGTACACAATACGGATTCGGGATGCTATAGTGCACCCCGTGTAGTGCACGTGTAAGACGGCACACAATTGTCGATCTCTTCAATTAACGATTCATATTTAAAATCATATTTCAACCATTTATTGTCAAGATCGATAACTCGTATACACCTTACGGGCTACAAGGTACGAACTTTGCAGGACCTTACAGAATTTCCCAATCTACGCAATACTAGTGCCAGTTGGAAAAATGATCTTCAACCACTACTGTAGTTGCAGACATAGGGCCAGATATAGTACCTATGGTATGGAGTTTAATGTATCCACAGTACTGTTTCCACATCAATAATTGAAACATGGGAGGAGGACTATTCATCCTGCTTTTGCTTTCCTTTTAATCCAACGAGGAGGAACAAGACCCCACTATTAATATCTACTGTACTCCTATAATGGTTTCTTTTGGAGAGTGATTTTGTCACTTTTCTTTTTGTTAATGTCACTCATCTTTATATCTTGATTAGATGATTTGTTTTGTGATAGAAGGAGAGTGACATTAACAAAAAGGGGAGTGGCAAAATCAATTCCATTTCTTTTTCCTACTTACCCTCAAGAACGAAAGATTCTATTCCATTTATTAGGCTTTTTTGGTCGAGTAACTTGTGATCATATATATTTGTATGGGACAAAAGTTTACCACAATATGCGTACTCCAATTAAATACTTCATGGCTAGCTTTCTTGTATTTGTTCGAAATTTATACTCCTACCAAAAAACGATTATAAAAAAAAAAAATTTAAAAACGATTTAGGCCTTGGAACACAAATTATAAACCGCTCTTTTTGATTAAGATAATATGCCTCCACTCACACAATGTGTAAGTGCATATATAAATGTGTAACTATTAACTAATTCATTCGCAAAATAGATGTGCCGTTGATAGGTATTGAAATCTGTTTACGTGATGGGTAAGGTGCCAAATGCCAATTATACCATATGATATGAGAGGACATAGCACAAGTATAAAGTGTTATCACACAATTATGTGGTTTTCACATGTACGTTTATCTACTTTCAAATCATTTAGTACCTCTTTTTTTTTTAAGTATTTTCCTTTAAAAAGAAGCACAATTTTATAATAAAAAATAATATATTTTCATGCCCAATTTTTAAATTTGTTTTTACCAAATTAGAGAATTCATTAAAAAACATTCTGCACGTAAGTAATATGCTCTTTATTCAAAAATTACTCGTCTTTTTGGATAGGAACACACAAAAGAGATCGAGACCTTTCTTTAGTGGAGTAACTTTTTGTACTACTACATAATTTATCATCTTCACGTTGCATCATAATTTGCTGGTGATCGAGAGCAAAGGCCCATCTAGAAACTCCTCCTGCTGCTAACGATTCTTGACTTTGGAGCAGATAGGGCCTAGAATAAAGAACATAGCCCAAAGTTGCTAACTTGCCCAGTGGTCATGAGAGCCAAGGCCCATCCATGTTGACAACATATAGTCATATATGAAAGAAATTAGGGAAAATGACAGCCAATGACGTATTTTAATAATTAATACTCGTTAAGAACATTTTATTCATTAACAAATGTTCTTAGCATGTCCTTAAAAAGTATTAATTATTAAAATACGTCCTGGGCCGTCATTTTCCCAAGAAATTATAGTATATACGTTGTGAAGAATTTGAAAAGTTCTAGCATACATAACTCGTTATATTCCAATATGACCGAAACCTTTTAGTATAGTCCAGAATATTTTGGAAGAGTGTGGAATAGTCTAGTGAGGCCCGGAACATTTTAAAAGCATTCGGATACTTTCGGAGGATCGGTGATGACTCTCAAGAAAATGCTAGTGTGGTGATCCTAGTTTATGGAGCAAAGTGTTTTGGGCCTTTTGGCTTCTTTTCAAATTAGAAATTGGAATTGGAAAAAGAATTACATTAAGGATAGTTTATTTTGACGAGGCAGCAAAAGAGTTTCCTTCTGAAATTGAAATTGAACTTTGCAAAATATAAAAATTACGTCGTTGCAAGTTTCCTTGGTGGGCAGAAATTCAATTTTTTTCGAAATCCAAAGAAAGAAGGAATTGGCTAAGAGTGACAATATTATAGACCAAAGCTGCTAATTTGTCTAGTACGTGATAGCCGGCCCATCCATGTTGACAACACATATGACTATATACGTAATACGTTGTGTTTGGGACATGAGAAAAGCAAAAGACAAAGGAAAAGGAAAATTTTTTTTTTTTACTAAGAATACTTTGTCTTGACTGTTGAAAATGTTCATAAAAAATTTCAAAAAATAAACATAACTGTTGAACAAGTTTTATTTGCTCTCTCTCTCTCTCTCTCTCTCTCTCTCTCTCTCTCTTCTTTTATTTTTATTTTTTTTCTGTTTAACATAGCATCAATAATCTGGACAAGAGAGGAATTATCTACCAATAATAAAGTAATTGCAAAATCCCACTAACATGCATATTCAACAATCTCGGCGGGTCAGCATCACCCTCAGGCAATCGAATTCCGGTCTTCCTCTTTTTGTTTGGAAGAGAGAATTTCACATGCTCAGTACGTAATAATTAATACCCTTTAAGTTCCTCTATCATTGTCAATTTGTCAGCCATATTGCCAATGACACGAACACATACGTCCCCTGCAGATTGTTCATACATATACAAGTTATATGATGAGTTTATATACGAAATTCTCATGATATATATAGTAGTACTAAGTTTGAGAGCCTAATAGAATTTGATACTATCAAGTTTACTTTCAGGTTCGATTTCTTTATCAAACGAGCATAATATTGAGGCTCAATTTTGATTCGTTAAATCGACAATCGAATTTGAACAAACTTTTATCAAATCGGGCCTCAAACAATTCATAAACAAATCTATTCATCTACTACAGCATTGCTCCCCATTGGCCCCCACTAAACAACAGATAGAGATTTATAAAGACAAACCATTTGACACGCGCGCTAGCTGTTTGTTCTTGAATCCATTTTCTCCGTATGCCAGGCACGGTGCCATTGTGCCAACGCACCAATTAAACACCAACCAGGCCAGAGCACCACCCAGCAGCACCAGACCTTGCAGTAACCGGATGAGAGAGAGAGAGAGAGAGAGAGAGAGAGAGAGAGAGAGTATGATAAAGTAGAGGAAGTGTTCACTGTATTTTGTGTGCTCCAACTTTGTAGGACCCACCGGTCGGCGACAGAGAAGAAGAAGTCGATGCCGAGAAAAAGCCAACGGTAGCTACGAATCGGAGGTACAAAAGAAAAATAATAATGATAATAAAGTACTGTATTATTAATCATTTACTCCGTGTGTCATCAAGGTTTCAAAAATTGGCCCGCTCCCTGGCGTGGGACCGATACACGCCCGTTACAACCAATACTTAACCATATACTACTTTCGTCCATTTTTTAGAGTCCAGTATTTTATTTTCGGCTGTCTCTCAATAAGTGTCCATTTTGTAAAATTTGTGGGTAAAAATTTGTGAAATTTTCATTTTGCCCCTAAAAGTAGATTTCATTTTGAAAAATTAGTGAATAAAAATGTAATAATGATGTCTCCATAAATGATAAAGAGGGAAAGTGGAGGTAAAAATTGATGTGAAATATGTAATGATGATATCTTTTTAATAAGTTGGAATTACGAAGCGGGACACTTAAAAATGGACGGATGGAGTAATTAATTTTGAGATTTAAAATTTGGATAGTGAATTTCACACTTCTTTTTTTAATAATTGCACGGTATTTTTTGTCATTTTGTGAAATTTTTATGTGTAATATTTTATTAAGAGACAAGAAGTGAAGTGTCAAAAAAGGGGATGTTCAAATAGTTTCCCTTAAAAAGCTTCTTTCCTGAAAATGAGTTTTAAAAATTCCCGACTTCTACAATTTATTTATGTTATGTATCGTTCGATATTCCTGATACCGTTACATCGTTATTGTTATGTATCCTGAAACCGTCACTGAAGACATTGGTGCATGTCAATGAATCAGAAGGGAAAAAAAGGGAGTGATAATGAGGTTTACTCCATCCATGTGTGTGACACAGCTTATTATCCATCACGCGGCACCAGCTAGCCGCACCACCATTGAATTATTTTGATTCTGTCGTCCTACGGTATTCCAATTTTCTGCATATGTGATTTTCGATTTTTAGTCTATGTTTCAATAAAATAGTAAAAACGCGTAATGGGCAGTGTTTGCAGACTGGGTTACAGCTACGGGGCAGAAACTTCAGGCGGTGGTAGCTCAATCTCTTTGTCTCCATCATCTCATCAAGGCACGCATGCCCTTCCATTTTCTATAAATATATGTAAATTTCAAACATGAGAGTAGTATATGAAAATAGAAAAAAGAGGCCCACATAAGGGGATCAGTGATGCTCGGGTTTATGCATACTAGTTTTTCATGCTAATTTGATGTGAGATAGGCCGAGTCACATAGCGTACGTGCGAAAAAGTTTTTAAAACCCCAGGGGTGTTGCACAGTTGGTCCTAGGACGAGCCTCAAAGTGCTAGTTGGAACATGCCAGGTCTTTGGTGTGGGCTCAAATCCTGGCAGCAGCGTCCTACAAAATCAGTCACCCCGTAGGTAGGACGTAATTCCTTCTTTTTTAGCATGTGAAAACCCAAAAAACTTGAAAGTGTGTTTTTAAGAAAGTGGACTACAAAACTCATTTACCATCTAATCTTAATTAAATAGGTAGTAGTTTAAATTAATTTAAATTACTAGAATTGGATCCACAGGATTAGTCAACGTGCGAGTGAGTTGGCCCGGACACTTGAGTATCAAAAAAAAGTTTAAATTAATTTACAAAACATAATCTTAATTGGTCGTGGTGTCACTTTTGCTTCAAATATTCTTGTTTTATTTTAAAATAACATATAAACGGAAACACCACGTCATTTTGTGTTGAAGTTTTGTACACACTCTGTTGTACTTTATTCGTGCATTATTACTTTATGTAATGTTGATCATCCTATTTGGCTATCTTTTCATGTGGTATATGATATATAGTATCAAAGTGTCATAACTATACTAGCTAGTTATCAACAAATAATTTATCTAAAACATACGTATGATCTATCCCCATTGGTTAAGGGGGCAAGCCATAGCTTTCTAATGTGAATTCACTGATTTTCTGAATGAGATAGGAGGTGGATGATTTTAATGACAAGGGATTTGAGAAGAGAGGTGTTATGAAGGCTAGGTCTATCAGCAGTTTGTTGAGCCAAACTGTTCCCAAATACACCAACACTCAAGGTAATGCTCTAACCATCTGATGGCAGGGGCGATCTAGTCAAACTATATATATGACCCATAGGGAAATTTATTGTAGGAGAATTAGGAAAGTATGTTTTCTTTTTCAAAAAAGACAGGCAGGAAATTAAGTTTTTGATAGGGAAAATGATCAGTTCCTACAGTTTTGTTCCTTTTTGATGTTAGGTCTGCATCTGATGTAGGAATGTGGAGATATAGCAAAAGGAATGTCTCTCAGTCATCAAGGAAAAAGGACTAGAAAACCACCGGTCTCTTTGAGGAATTTTTACAACTTTTCAATTTTGCTAACTTTAGCCTACTAGCTCGCTACGGAGTGGATAATCCACATTGAACGCCAAAAAAATTTGAGTTTCAATGTATCTTTCATAGATGTTAATAGATTTTTCTGAATATCTTTACACCTTTTATAAATATCAATGCACTTTTTGCACATTAACCATTGTTGTTGAAATTTGTATTTTTCTTTCTCTGTCTCCTCAAGTATTTTTACACTTCGATCAAGGGTACGATATTGACATACGTACATGGGAAGCAAATTCTTACAACAAAATATTGCGCCAAGCGGCATTTAGACCATCGCCAACTTGTGTCGTTTTTATACTCAAAATTTAAAAATGAACAAAACGGACTTTGTTGATCACTTGGAGTTTCCAAAATCAAATCCTCTATTTAGCACTATTTTCATTAAGTTTTCTCTCAACTTGTTACTACTTACTATCACCTCTCTATCTATCCCTCGATCAGCACTTATTTGTCTTAAAAATCTCTCTCAAAATATCTTTACAAAAAAACCCAGCCGGTTGTGCCTACTGTATTTTTTTTGTTGTTGTTAGAGTAGTGGGAGACTGGGAGTTTACGCCTGGCAGCTACAGAAGAAGGCAAGCCACGGAGGGGAGAAATTTTTCAGTGCCGGGTGGACACGGGACACGTGGTGCCAGGCGCCAATTTCGGCCGTCCAATGAAATTTTAGATGGCTCAAATCTGTTCGGCTAATTTTAAGTATGAAATAACTAAAATACCCTTCGACAACCGAACAGATCTAAACCGTCCAAAACTTTATTGGACCGCCAAAATTGGTGCTGGACACCCCGTGCCCACCCGGCACTGAAAAGTTCCTCCACGGAGAGAGCGTGCATTTCGTTCTCTTCTATGGCCCCCACAGAACCACACTACCATTCCACCCCTGAAACCAGCAAAACCATGCGCCTCTGTGATCTCCCTCTTTGAAAATTGTGACTGTACACTACCCGAGATTTAATCTATTACACAATGTCACAATTTGCAATCTCTAAATTCATACGTATGACATTAATAATGCTACAAAATATTTAATTGAAATCCTACCTAACACCAATTGTTTTAAGAGATCGAAATGGTGAAAAAGGGTTCCGACAATTACTATTAAACCCTCCCAAAAAGTCGGGTAATATCAAGACTAGCTTGGGCAACTCATAGGAAGTGGTCTTTTGTTTCGTGATGCAGAAAGAAAAATTGAGACGTCCATTGGCTTGCTTTTAAGTGTCTTAGCAGGAAAATATTGGTACAATCAGGTTGTATTTCATAATAGGGTGCTTGTTAAGGACATATGTTTGATTAATTAGTCCTGTTTCTAATATATTATGATCTTGCCCCTCCAAAAAAGATTGGGATTGTTGGACTTTTTTAAAAAGAAAAATTGAGTTTCAATAATAAAAAATTATTTTTCTGATTTTGTTTCGGAATGAAACAATAATTCATAAAAACTTGACCCAGTAGAAAAAAAGAATTAAACAAAGACCAAAAAAAAGAAGTCAACAAAACAACCTTAAACGACAAAGTAAAAACAAACAAAGAAAACGATTTGACACGCGCTGTGGGTTGTTGAATCCGTTTTCTGCGTATGTATGCCAGACACGGTGCCATTGTGCCAAAGCACCAATTAAACAGACCACAGCAGCGCCCAGCAGCAGCTAGCAGACCCCAAAATGACCGGATGAGAGAGAGAGAGAGAGAGAGAGAGAGAGAGAGAATATAAATTGGAGGGTAGACGAAGCACAGAGGGGAGACATTACAGACAATCGCAATCGTCCATCGATGAGGATCCAACTCACCCGAAAGCGGAATCCGCCTCCTGCACTTTCATCGCCACCGCCACCACACTCCGACTCACCACCACTGTACCACCTCCACAGTCCCCAGTCCCACCTCCTTCAACCAAGCGATTCTCCAAATCAAACTCCGGCCAAGGATCGACAGCCGTCCGATCCTACTGTTGTGGCGGTCAGCGGAACCGACGGCGTAGATTTTTCCTCAGACGAGATGAACAACGGTACCCGCTGCAGGCGTAGCGGTTCTAATCAGGTATAGCTTTCTCTCTCTAGTCTTTGCTTCGATACACTGTTTGGTTGACGAGAAACCGTTGTAAAGGAAAGGAAAAGAAAAGAAAAAATAACGTTGAAAGTTGAAACGGCACGCTTGTCTATGCTTCTGCTCTCTGGTTTTCGTGTGTTTAGCCGTCGTCGCGCACTGCGGCACACGTTAGCTTTCCCGCGCCTCCTTTCGTCCCTACCAGTCTAACATGACTAGCTGGCCCAAAGAAATGTTGTCTATACTATTTCGGCGGACATTAGCTATATGTAATACAGTATTATTTGATCGGCACGTATTTTGTTCTCCAACTTTGTAGGACTCATCGCTCAGCCACGGAGAAGAAGAAGTCGATGCCGAGGAAAAGCTTACCGTTGTAACTAATCCAAGGTAAAGCGGAAAGAAATTACTAAAAAAATGGGAGTGATACTGAGCTATATGTTTGTCAAGTTTGTGTTATGATATTGATAGGGCTACAAACGAACGAGCTTGCTCGAGTCGAGTCTCGGCTTGTTAATAAATGAGTTAAGAGTGTATTTTACAAGCTAATTGTACCTTAGCTTGTTATTAATTGTATCTTGGCTCGTTTTTATAAGCTCGGTAATTTAGTAAAAGAACCGAACTCGAACAACTCAATACGAACCGAGCTTAAACTCGATTATTTGGGCTTGACTCGAGCTTGGGCTTGACAATTTGGAATAAGCCGAGCTCGAATGCTTCAAAACTCGACCCAATTCGCGTTTGCAGGTGGCCTCATTGTCAACCATCATGCTGCAGTACCACCCCTGAATTATTTTGTTCTTTTCACACATTGTTTCAAATTTTCTACATCTGGAACTTTGAATTTTTACTTTTGCTAGTTGATGTATCAATGAAATACTTTAGTAAAAGCGTGGAGGGTACGTATATGTAATGTGCAGTGCTGTTTGTTGTGTGCACAGACTGGGTTACAGCTACAACGCAGAGACTTCAGCTGGTAGCTCTCGCTGTCATTCTCCATCTCATGAAGGTAATTAAGCACGCAAATAGAATATCATAAAATCTTTTTCACCGAGGACTCCGTGAACTGAGAGTTACGGAGCCCAATCGCACGCGTCTAATGCATTTTTGGATAGTTCAGATTGGAAACCAATTTTGACTGGTAAAAAATAATTTCTACCGGTCAAAATTGAAAACAAATCTCAACCATTGATTGCACGAATGAACGACTATGATTATGCCGCTAGCTGAATAGGTTGTTCACAAAGCCTCCGTGAATAAGTTTCTCTCATAGAATATACGCACACCTCCCCATCTAAATCCATTAAGTACCAACTGCCTCCTGCTGCTGCTTCTTCTTCTTCTTTTTTTAAATTGAAGAAGCAGAAACATAATTCTGTGATCCACTATGTTTCTACAAATAAATACTATAAAAATATGAACAACGTTACACCGTACACAAAATATATGCATAATAAACTTTTGTGGACCCAACCATGAGAGTGTTTTTAATGGCATAACTAAAATTGAAGAGTGGGTTCAAAAAAGGACAGAGTGATGAAGAGTTGGCCGGCGATGCTACATAAAAGAAGATTTGGTAGTAATCTTTGGGGAACTCTATTGATTCTTGATTTAAACTTCCTTTAAGAATGTTATGCATGTTGTTATGGTTTGGGTCCACAAAAGTTTATTATGCATTTTGTGGTCCATAATTTGGTAAGATTGATCATGGTGCTGAAAGTTCTTCGGGTTGAATTTATCCGTCTTCATGAATGTACGGATGTACCCATCAAATAAGCACTCTATGCACCAAAAATTCACTATGAATAGGATCAACACTCATTCTATGTATGACATGTATTACACTAAATTTGAACGTAGTCGTTTTTTAGAAAATACTTAAAAACAAGAAATATTGTTGTTAATTATTTTCAAAGCATGGGTAGTTAAGTAATTTGCACAATCAAAATAATAATGTGTTTAACTTGCGTCGGCGTTAGTTTTTCTGCTTTATTTGGTTGGGAGTTTAGTTTAGTTTAGTTTAGTTTTGGTAGTGAGTGAAAAGAGAAATAAGGTAATGATTGGAGATAGATAGAGAGAGATGAGAAAATAATAGTAATTGAGAAATAGAGTAATGATTAAATAAGTTCATATTTTATATTGACCAAACGTAAAGGAAATGTGATGTCATTTAGCGTTTATGTGTTTATTTTGGGGTTGGTGTCAGTTTTTCGAAAATTGTTCATGTTTTATTTGACGTAACGTAATCGATATGTAATGCCATTTTGCGTTAAAATATTTATGCAAACAAACTATTTGTATATAGCCCCCTTCATTCGGGAAAAGTCTACAATACACACCCCTTAAAAGTGTGTACCATATGCACCTATTTTATGGTTCATTCATAATATTTTAGTGTGTTTCATAACTTTTGTACTGGAACTCATAACCTTTCAGTAATACCATTCGTAACATTTTCATTATGATTCATAATATTTTGGTGCATCTCATAACTTTTTTACTAAAAAATCATAATAACTTTTTAGCAATACAATTCGTAATATTTATACTAAAATCGTAACATTTTAGTAATACGATTAGTAACATTTTCTCTATGAATCATCATTTTAGGAATGCATATGATACACACCTAAATAAAGAGTATATATTGTAGTATTTCCCCTTCGTGTAATGTAGTATATATTACTACTAGAATATTTGGTTATCCATACAATCAGTATCTATGGTCTAAAACACTCTCAAAATCGGATTTTCTAACTGTAGTCTAAAAATTGACACTACAGGAGACATTCTCATTAGTTAGGGGACAGCCATAGCTTTCTATTGTGTTTTGACTAATGTTTTTAAATGAGATAGGACACTGGTGTGAAGAAGATAAGTTGTTTCCCTTGAAGAAGAGAAGGGCGAATTTTATAAGTAAAGTAAGAGCAAGAATGGCAGCAGACAGAGAACAAAAGGAGACCGTTAGAGAGCCAACAAGAAACACAGAGAAGACATGGGTGAAACATTACGATGACCCTGAAAACGAGGAAGAACAAGAGAAGAATGAAGCCAAGAAGAAACAGAGTGGAGAAGTTGGAGATAAGATCCAGGTGGCTATTTCGCGTTGCAGTCGAAACAGTGGAAGCGGGTGGAGGTGCAAACGGCCTGCTATTCTAGGTCACGTTAGGTGTGAATATCACTTGAATCGGACAAGGTATGCTCAAAACAGAAATCGGCAAACTAGACACACAAACATCAGCTTGTTTTCAGAGGAGGAGGAGGAGGATAACGGCATGGGGTTTGATAAGAGAGGGGTTGTGAAGGCCAAGTCGATTAGCTGTTTGTTGGGCCAAACTGCCCGCATATGAACGGTAATGCTTTAGAGCACTGCTAGGATCTCATCTTTAGAACACAAATTCGGAAACAAATGTGTTTGGAATTGTTCTGATGCGGATAAAACACTTACGCATTGGACAATTTTGAACACGTCTGCGCCCAAATCTATATTATAAAGTTGTACTCCTAGACTTTTTCAAGACTTAACCGTCTAATGACAGGAGCAAAGAGTCAAACTACGTAGGAATATTGATAGTTGGAAATAGGAAAATGTGGTTTTTTTCATTTTCTATAGGTAGGCGTGTACGGTTTTGATGGGGAAAATGATCAGTTCCTACAGTAGTCACTTTTTGATGTTAGTGATTAGTGAAAAGAACTTCGATCAAGGATAGTAACATTTATGTACATGGGAACTAATTTTGAAATTTACAGTGAATTTTAATTTTGTAGTATCACTCAGCCTCACTTCGAGCCCATAGTTAGATCTAAATATTTCATCTTATAAATTTGCTGAGAAAAACACAAGGCTGATTGGATATTGATGGCACCGATGGGCTTACATTCAATTCTGTCGCGTAGAAACGAATGTCTAATCATCTACAACTATTCTGTTCATGAATCATCGGATAATCTGGGCAGCCTTCCTGTCCAGGCACTTACCATAAAGTTCAATTTTTGTGAACAGTGTAGATTGTACGGATGTCGTCCCAGATATGAGCCTGTTATCAAAAATGGCTCCGGCGTCTAGAGTGCCAAAACTCCCCCCAGAAGTTGGAACTCGGTTGTACGGATCATAGTAATGACTACCATCTTATAGTTTCTCAATTAAGGATTGGGGATTGGTGTTGTGCAACTGCTGCATAGCACCGTGCTACGCGGCTCGGATGCTGTCCGTTCGGCAATCCAACAGTTCAAATCTCATCTCCACACAACACCAACCCCGAATCCCTCAATTAACCCTAGTCATTGGATAAAATGCTTGTCATCGAATGGGAAAAAAATTAATCCTAGTCATTGAATTGAAGAAAATTAATCCTAGCATTAGACTCATTTCTCAATCTTCGCCAAGCTGATATTCAAATAGGTTAGTAACAAGATGAGTACAATCTCTCCAACTGACATCGATTCCTTCATGGACCATGTTTTCACAAATTTATAGGGGAAAATGACGGCCAAAGACGTGTTTTGATAATTAATACCCGCCAATGACATTTTCAGCATTAACAAAATATTCTCACCATATCCTTGGCGGGTATTTAATTATCAAAACACGTCATAGGCCGTCATTTTCCCAATTTATAGTCATATAAGCAACTACTCCAATTTCATGTCACAAGTTCCCATAATCCCAAGATAATGTTTCCATGTCCAGCATCGACAAACAAACCACGATCAAAATACAAAGCTTCATTGTTCATCTAGAGAGATCCCTATTATCAGGGTCCCCTGCAGCATTCTACAGGGCTCTGGATCACTTACCTGGCCCATCATTAACAACCAGGGTGAAACTCAATGGGTGAAAATGCATATGCCACTGAGAACTTCACATGAAATTTGCAGTCTAAAGCTCAATGCATCAAACAAAGATCGGACAATTGGATGGATCAAACTTTTCACGGTCTCAGCCAATTCTTGACCAGACTTCAGTTCAGCAGCTGCTGCTTAATCATCATCATTTACATATCAAAGCAACTTATATAAACAAACACAAAACAAAACTGTGCAACTCAATCAGCTAAAACTAAAAAATGAGTCCAGTTGGTCCAACTCCATGCCAAGCAATTACCTACTTTGTTTTTCAGGCTTTGGCTACCTTAACCTCATCTACAGCATATTGCCATTCCCACAGGTCCCTTACACTGTTCACTTAAACGCCTTATATTCATAACTCTTCTATAAAATTCAGTGAACAGCCAAAAAAAAAAGAGAAAACTGCCGAAAATTATACAGTTGGGAGACACGAATCACAAATCATTAGTATCACCTCAATAGCACTGCTTAAAATACGTGCAACAAAAGACCGGGGCAGGTATGCAATTGGAAACAGGGATAAAAGCAAGCAATATACTATGCAACGTTCCAGATTACATGAGTCTAACCCAACAAAGAGCATAAAAAAACAACCGTCAAGAATATGGATGACCCTACTCCAGAAAGGCAGCACCAGTTCCGGTAAATGTTAAAGCTGCTTCAACTATATGTCCTTGAGAGACCCTAGTCTGAAAAGCCTCCACTAGTTCTAGGAAACGTAATAGGCTAATAGCAGTTCCAAGCACATGCAGACAATAACAGAAATTGAATATATCCTTAGAGATCACTTATAGCTGAAAACTATAGCAGCTCGCTGGCTCTTAATACAAAACAAAACTACACAAATTAGCCAACTTAATCAGCTAAAACTAAAAAATGAGTCCAGTTGCTCCAACTCCATGCCAAGCAATTACCTAATTTTCCTCTCTGTCAGAAAGCACGCATGGAAGTGCCAAAGATCTACTAAGATTTACCCTGAATCCAACTTAACTCACTGAAATAAAACAAGTGAACTTAATGCAGCTTGAAATTTATATTTCTAAAACTAAGCAACAAGCCCAAGTTCTTGAAGCTTCTACAATGCCTTCAAGAGATAGACATGGATGTCAGTGTCACCATCCATATATCCTATACAAGTGTACTAATCGAAAGCATAATAATCAAGAAGAAAACCTCATTGAGAAATTAATGGAAGTGAAAAGTCACTTACACACAGAACCCAAACCTTACCTACAGCTCCAAGCTATTCTTACTTCTATTATCTATCATCAGTCATAAACCGAAAAGGACGTCAATTCTTTTCTCGGTCCATCCATCTGCTGATTTCTTCTCTTTCATTACCAACATTCAAGATTCTTTGCCATCACAACACCACAGCATAATTTTCTAAACTGAATACTTGCAATCACATTGTACAGAAATTGCATTTCTTTCTAAATCCTAACAACCAAACTTCCGCAAACACAATCCCTAGGAACAAATGAAAGACCCCTATCATGTGTACTAATAGATGTGCTCATATGGCATGGAGAAGTCAAATAACTTTAATGAGTCTGAACTTGCCGCCGGAAAAAATCTATTACAGTTCTGCCTTCAAATTACAATCAATATCCAGATAGCAAGATTCATTTCATTCTTATAAAAACCACAGTAAATGTTCAAATTAGTACCAGGCTTAACAAGCTTGAAGGACGAAGCTACAATATGGTTACCAACAAGCTGAATGCAAGATGATCTATCATGTCGAGAGATCATACACAATTGGTCAGGATACTCGCAGCAATCCAATTGTAAAGCATTTAAAATTCCTAATATGACGGTCAAAAAAATAAAGTTGAAAACCATAAATTGTCATAAATACTGAAGTAACATTCTCAAGGAAGATGAGAAGATGTCCTATAAAGTCATAATCGGATCTCAATGGCACATGCCACTGTATGTTCCACTGATTTTTGAAAATACCAACATGAAACTGGTTATTCTGAGAAACAAGTATAAAATTCAAACCCAATTTGGAAACATAGTCTACAAGGGCAATGACAAACATAACATTGATTCAATTACTCCAATTACCACATTCGATCCAAGACTTAAAGCTGGATCAAACATAAATTTGATAAATTTCAAAACTCCAACAAGATAAATACTGGAGAACTCATAATCCAAAACCAAACACTGCTCTTATCTTGAGGAAAATAAGATCCCGCCATCCTCTCTCAGTGTTCTCCACCACAGTTGCATTCCCATATCTGCATTGGCAAAGCAGAAACATCATGAACTCCATACAGCAACAAATTGAAATTACAACATTACAAAACAACACTGTACATTGTCTTAAACCAACCTGTCTTCCTCCGGCACATCCGTTTGTGTCAGCTTAACAACAGTAACCCCAGGTTCAGGCTCTTCAAAGGTGAGTCGCACCTGCAACCATCACCAAGTTTAATTAGAACAACAATGAATTCTAGCCAATCACTTATCAACCCTACTTGTGCATCTGTTTATGTGACATAATAACCTCCATACAGTCCTAGTCACCATCTTTTCATTCACAATGCAATTGCCCAAATGTAGCACACATAGCTCCATATACATAAACGTGGATGCAAAAACTAAATATACATATTACTTCCATGCGTGTATGTTGGACGCACATCAACCCCCAAAAAGTCCAAACATACATAAATACCTACGTTCGTGTATGTCGGATGCACATCATACAAACTATTCAACTTCCATGATACATGTTCTTTACAATTCATGCACCCATCATGCATATATGCTGGCTACATACACCACAGCCTCTACCTATATTAGTTGTATTAGAAGCACCCATGCTCAAAGTGAATCACATACATTAGAAGCCAGTGGTAGTAGATCAGAAATATACACTGCAGAACATATACAATATTCTTTTCCTTCTTCAAAAAGAAAAGAACAAATATATAAGTTCGAGAAGGTCTATAAATACAACAACATGCACAACATTTTACACAAAATGCATAAGCGGCTGCATTTCATTGGTAGTTGAAAACTAGCAATTCATCCATTTGCCAATAAAACAGTGCCACATAGATGTGTTATGTGTTGGGCATATTGTTGTGTTACTAAACTTTCTCTATAAGATCATATAGAATTGAAACTAGATTATAAGACCCAAGTAGCTTAAGTATCTCTAAAGAAAAGAACAGGTATGCAAGGTTCACATAAAATTGGATCTAAATTAAGAGCCAAGCAGCTTACAGTGGATTGAACCCCATCAGGCCAGTTCCCAAATCTCCACTTCTGCACAATCAACTTCCCCTCCACCAACTCCACGTTCCTCCCCGTCACCGCCCCATCGAAGATACTGAACTCCCCTCCCACCTCCTTACTTATCCTCGCATTGCTCTGCGTGAACCCTTTCCACCTGTTCTCATCCATCATTATCTCCCACAAATTCCCCGCCCTACAACTAAACCTCTCGCTCATAGTAATCGTCTTAAACCCTTCCTTCCTCTTCTCCTTCTCCTTCTTCTTCTCCTTCACCGGCGTCGTCGTCGCCGCTGTTGTTGCCGCCGTTTTCTCTGCCTCTGCCTCGGCAGCCGGCTTCTTTGCCGGCTTCTTAACCTCCAACTCCTCCTTCGCCGGCCCGCCCCTCGCCATCGCCGCGACGTAAGCCCTAACCTGCTCCAAAACAAAAGCCTTCCCTTTCGCCAAAAACCCCTCCTTCAATCTCTTCCCAATCGGGCCCTCGTCTTTTACAGTAACCCTAATTTCAGGATCCTCGTCTGCATTCTCGTCGGCTATATAAGGAATTTCAACCATCCCGTCGGCTTTCAATAGCGTGTTTCCATCGGAGTCTTTCGCCTCACCTTCCCAGGAGAGGGAGAGGCTGATCTCGTAGCCGGGGATGATTTTTCCCTTGCGGATGTTGACGTAGGCCTCGCCGTCGAGCTTGTCAAGCTTTTTTGTCTTGATGACGAGATTGCCCTCGCCGTCGATTAGGGTTTTTTCGGAAAGGAGGGTGGAGAGGAGGGCGCGGGACCACTCGAGGCAGTCGGTCTCGGCCCAGTGCCAGTTGTGCACGTTGGCTCCGTCGGGCCGGTCTTCTACGATCCACCGCTTGTCTCCTTCGCCGTACTTCGCCATTGTAGAGAGAGAGAGAGAGAGATGACGGCTCTGTTTGTAACTTTGTGTTGCGTTGAGAGAGAGAGAGAGAGAGAGGGAAAATAGGGTAAGTGAGAGCCGAGAGGGTCTCCTGGAAGTTCTGGAAGGTTCAGAAGTAGGAAGGGTCTACAATTTTGGAGCTCAAATTAGATTTTGGGCACCAGGTTCATTCATTGCACTTGCGACTTGCGAGTGAGTTCGGGCATTTGTGTGGGAGACCCCATTTCATTAACAATTTTTCACTTTTTTACTTTTTTTTAATTATCGAAACGAATCAAAAAAGTAAAAAAAATGAGATGTAAAATTAAGAAACACGAAAAAAAAATTGAATAAGGATTCAACTAAAAAAAATCCTAAAAATCTTATTGGAACAAGGGCGGAGTATTTTGCAAGTTATAGCATTATTGTTCTTTTCTGCAATATTTGAGCTCAAATTTGAACAAATGTTTGATGGAAAGAAATATGGGATTGAATGGGAGAAAAGTTCAAATCTAGACCATAAGTTGTGAAATTTAATGATTCGGGGATCTATTTGGAGACTCTTTGTGTAAAAAATTCAATTCTTCTAGCTAACAGTCTTTGAACAAATCTTAATCATTGATGGATTCGCTTTCAAAAAATATAAATAGCGATCTTTGCGCACCATGAAACCTTAAAATATATAGCTTAACGTAATCGAAGCAATGCAGACGTTTTAGTCCCTGTAAATAGTAGTGTGGTCCCATTCACGGGTTTGATCCGATTTCAATTCTCGATTCTATTTATCAGTTTTTATTTTTCACACCCAGATCCAACCCCCTTTTGCACCAGTAATAATTAAAGTCTTTACATAGATTGATTGGGTAGTAAAAAGGAACTTAGGTCCCGTTCTCGAAAGGAAAATAAGCATTTATTTTTTAAGAAGGTAATTTCAAGCTTAAAAATCATGTTTTTACACAAATAATTTTCCTATCAATATAAATCTTATTTAATAGATTTCATTAAGATTATTAAGATCTTATTTTTCATTTAATTTGATAGATCTCATTAAGACCTCCATTATGTCTTTATTAGATGATTTGTTTTGTAAGAAAATGATCGTGACAAAATGAATACCCTTGTTTTTTACTAAATTTTGAATTTTAATCTTATTTTGTAAATTTTTATATGCTTACAAAAATACTAAATTTTTGTTTCTCCGTGGTTGACTCAAATACTCCAAACAAAAAGCTTAGATTAACCAATTTGAATCACGTTAAATACATTTCAAAATCATATCAAACGATATCTATCTAATCAATGTGATTTTTGGCATTGTTAATGTTCTCGAAGAGTTCTAAAAAGTGAACGATTCTGATTATTGTTGTGAGCCCAGAAAGAACCCACAAATGGTCCAAACTTGTTGGAGACCAAACTGGTCTGGACCCTGCCCCGAACAAATGAGCAACAGGACAGGACTGCGTGGAGAGATTTATCATCCTTTTGGAAACTCTAATCCTATATGGGACGGGATCATGGGATTTCATTCTTATCGCCCTCCACCGTCTTTAAATAATTTGATTCCAATTCGGACTGTAAAAACATTCCAAAACAAACATCGTTCTTCTAACCTAAAATAACTAGGACACATACTGTTCAGAGATGAAATCCAAACCATTGATTGTTCGAACAAAAAGCTCGGATCACGCACCACACCACTACAGGATCCCCATATCCATCTATATATGCACAGCCTAGCGAGGCACCCTTCACGTCCCTGTTGCTTGAAGAAATACTTACAGAAGACTCCTAGTCCCGTCCACCGGTTTTTCCAAACAAACAAAGATCAACTTCCCTAAGAGGTAACCTTCTACATGTTTTCTTAGCATCCGCAATGGGAATAATCAAAACCAATAGCCAAAATGTGCCACATCAGCATTTGATTATCCATTTAGTTTATAATCAAACTTAACAGCTTCTACCTCCACATTGGTTATTTTTGCATCCCAAACAAAACAAACCCCCATAATACACAATGCACATATATCCAATCGCAAACGAGTTTCAATCACGCACCCGACCACATCAAATTATTCGTCTCGATGAGACGATTCCAATGTGGATGTGTGGTGTTTTTGAATTATTAAGTTTTGAGTTTAGTTATTGAATTTGGTTATTGAGTTTTGATTATTGGTAAAAATTGTTAAGTTTGATTATGGAATGAATGAAATTTAATTATTTGCTAAAAGACTTGTAACTTTATTTATTACAATGTGAGGTATTTTTTGAGCATTATTGTTAAATTTGTTTATCCACAATCATTTGCTTATTACAATGCAGATGCTCTTAGTTTGTTCAGAGATTGAATTTCTATATCGCATTGAAAAAATACTCGTACTATATTTCAAGTAGTAGAAATATTCTTCCCATCAAAGTAAGCACAATATCTTCTGCAGATGGTGAAGAAACGAATCCGCGGAATATCATTGTAGCTTAATTTGTTTTTTGAGAGTTTGTACCGAACAAAAGGAGAAAAGATTTGTGTAGGAATAGTGTCAATACAGTAATAGGGCAACTTAAGATTGCTGCTGTTTCTGCAGATAGTTAATAGAACCGCCTCCGTAAGTTTTCCAACCAAAGAGAAATCAAGTCCATTCAGAAGATCTTCCAATTATGACTGACGACAGCAGCAACAAAGAACAAGACGATCAAACTGATTCAAATTCCAAGCATTTGACTGAAGAAAAAAGCACATACGAGGACGAGGATACCAGTTGTTCTGAACGAGAAGAAGACGATAATGATTATTACACTAGTTGTTTTGAAACCAAATCTGAGGATGATAGGGATGACTTCAACACAAACTACGAGAATGATGATCCTTCCTTTTGGTTCAAGGATGAATACAAGGACAACAATGTCAATACTTTCGAACAACAATACTGCTGCTTTCCACTCTCTCACATCAACAAGTCTCATCTCGAAGATGGAAATCGGATCATCATGCCTCTTTCTGCTTTTGATCAACTCACGTTGCTGAAAATCAAATACCCTATGGTTTTCAAGATCATAAACCCTGAGTGCGAGCGAGCTTCACATTGTGGGGTATTAGAATTCAGCGCAGATGAGGGTTTTGTTTTCCTGCCAGAATGGATGATGAAAAACCTGCAGCTGTACGAGGGACAACTAGTAACCCTAAAGAGCACAACCCTACGGAAAGGTACCTACTTGAAGATACAACCGCATAGCATGAAGTTTTTTGGGCTCTCCGACCCAAAATCTGTGCTTGAAAAAACCCTACGAGTCTTCTCTTGCTTGACTATTGGAGACACCATCATGCTCAATCATGAAAATAATAAGTATTACATCGACATATTGGAAGCCAAACCTTCCTCTGCAGTATCTGTTGTTGAGACGGACTGTGAAGTAGACTTTGCTCTGGCTTTGGACCATAAAGAACCTGCAAAGAAACCACAAGCCTTGACTATTCCAAAGAGGGAAGCCACTAAAGCTGAAGAAGAGAAAAGCACAAAGCCTAAGCTCATACCATTTGCCGGTGTAGCCAGACGTTTGGATGGGAAACCTTTGATAGCACCAGCCGAACTAGGTTCTATTTCCACTGCCACACCGAAACCAGATCGACATGTTGCCGCTGACTCAAATTTCAAATCATGCAACTGTCCCGAAAAACTTGTCTCAGGTTCTAAAGATTTCAAAGAAAAGGTTTCGAAGGACGATGAGCAAAAGTTTCAACCATTCACAGGGAAGAAACATACAACTAGGGATAGCAATGAAACTTCTTGATGAACGCTGTAACTTTTGTGCATCACTACATCCAACTACGGATAGCTGTGAATTGCATATGTGACAAAGACGAGTATCATGGATGTTTTTTGCTCAATCATTCCATTGCAATATTTTTGCTCAATCATGCCAAAGTACGTGGAATGGGATTTGCTGAAAGCCATACCCTTCGGTATGCGGTAGGTGGGGTAGGGTACTTCAGATCTCTTTTTCAGAACCAAATTAGTTGATGCTGAACAGGAAACATTTTTTCTGATTGATTTAGTTCTAATAGCATCTATATATGACACTGTATTTCATCAAATCATTAATGGTATTGATATATGAGGTTTTATTGTCAGATAGTGTACTTCATTTGTGTGCTGCCATAACCCATTCTGGTTCGCAATCAGCCCCCGATGGGGATCGTTCTTTCTAGATCACAATTCTTCAACCATAGTGAATTGTGGTAATCCAGCTCGTACCCCTTTTCTCTACCACATACATGGTATTGGATCCACAAAATGAATGGAATGGCACCTGTGGTGTGGCCAATATGTCCAACATCACAGTTGAGCCTACATTGCGGATCGACGAGAAGCCTTCTCCTGTAACATAAAATTTTTTATTGTGTATGCGCCGAGAGATGGAGGGCCATGGACTTCTCCTATAACATAAAAGGGTTTATCGTATGCGCCGAGAGATGGAGGGCCATGGACTATATATAAAAATTTATGGATATTTTTCTAGATTTTTGTGGGACCCGGAATTGGCTCAAGCGCGTTTTTCCTTGAGTGGTTCCCTTGCAAATAGCAGGGCTCTCATTTTTTATAAAAAGAAAAAATTCAATTTTCTCTATGGGTGAGAGAGTCATTGACTCTTAGCCGGCATAGAAATCGCTTCGAGTAGAAGAGCATTGAAGAAAGTACTCATAATTTTTTTTCACCTGAAAATTATGCTTTCTTTGTATTAAACTTTGGATTTAAAGAATGAATAAATGAAATGAGAAGATAACGACTTTGCAATTGCTTTTTCTGAATTGGTGAATCCAAAGGAAAAAAAAAAAAAAAGCACACTACTCCACTCCACTATAATAGTGGGAAAAGATAAGGGTTTCTGCAAGATTAGCTATGTGATATTTTAAAGTATATAGTCCTACTGAACTTTGGATTTAAAGTATGACTAAATGAAATAAGAAGAGAATGACTTTGAGATAGTTTTTTCTGAATTGGCGAATTCAAAAATAAAATAAAGCATAACTACTCCCCTAAAATATAGAGGGAAAAGAAAAGGGTTTCTGCATGATTAGCTAGATGATATTTTAATTTGAAAAGTTTTCCTACATGCTAAATTCCTAATACAAGTTGGTACCTGTTTTATAAAAAATGTTTATATATGTAAAATTCAAATAATCTTTAATATGTCCTAACTTCCAGATCCAACTCTAACTCTTTTATTTTACTTAATATTAATCCTATCCAAAAATATAGGCATACCGTGTGGCAGAAGCTTAAGTTAATAGATTCAAAATCCTACTACCGTGTAGCAGAAGATTTAAGTTAATAGATTTAAAATCCTACTATGACTCCAGTATCCAAATCCTACAATAACTCTTAATACTAGTTCAATACAATCAGTATTATCTTAGGAAAACAAATCCTACTAAAACTTGTATTTGTAAAACGTGCAAGGAAAGTTTCATGAGATACCTTTAAATGCTTTCACATCAACAGCTTCTTCAGGAAACACATACAAGATCTAGAGAAATCGAATTGATTCACCTTCAAGATCCTCATAAAGCAAACTTCAGAAGAACATCCTACGAAGATTGACAATGATGAAGAATATGATGATGAAGACTCCGTTGATGAATCCGATCCTGAGCTTCCTGAAGAAGAGACTAGCCCTGTGGCCCACAACCGTTCCCGTTGCTTCAAACAAGAATACAATTGCTTTCCACTCTCTCACATCAACAAGACACATCTTGAAGATGGCAACAAGATCCTTATGCCCGCCTCAGCTCTTCACCGCCTCATGTCAATGAACATAGAGTACCCTATGGTTTTTGAAATCAGAAACCCTTACTCTGATCGAGTTTCGCATTGTGGGGTCTTAGAATTCAGTGCGGAGGAGGGATACGTTTTCCTTCCGGACTGGATGATGCAGAACCTCCAACTTCAAGTTGGAAATCTCGTAACCCTAAGGAGCACAACCCTTCCAAAAGGTACCTTCATGAAAATACGACCCCACACCATGAAGTTTTTAGCTATCTCTGACCCTAAATCTGCGCTTGAAGCAGCACTGAGACACTTCTCTTGCCTAACCATTGGAGACACCATTATGCTCACTCATGATAAAAAAAAGTATGACATAGATATAGTGGAAACAAAACCCTTAGGTGCAATATCTGTAATTGAGACAGACTTAGAAGTAAACTTTGCAACCCCTTTGGATTATAAAGAACCTGAAAAGAAACCCAAATCTATGGTTAATCCAAAAAGGGAACCCGAAAAGGCTACAGAAGACATGGGAAAAGAAGAGCCTAAGTTCAGACCATTCACAGGTGTTGCGAGACGTTTGGATGGCCAACCTTTGATAGCACCAGTTGAGTCGGATTCTGTTTCCACTTCAATGGTGAAAGATGGGCTTGTTGCTGCTGACTCAATTAGGTCAAGCAAAAGGAAACACCCTGGAAAGCTTGTCTTTGGTCCCAAGGATGTGAGTCAGTCTCAGGAGAAATCAGCAAGGGTCTCAAAAGAGGATCACGAAGAAAGAACTTCCAAGAATGATAAGCAAAAGTTTCAACCATTCACAGGGATGAAGCATACATTGGCGGGATGAATGTTACAGGATTCCAGAAAATGGGGATATCAGTTAATTACACTTGTTAATTAACTAAGAAATTGAGGATTTTTTACTTGATCAAAATATCAAATCACGTGAACTTCTAGGGTGGTACCGAGTGCAGTTTTTGTGTCATATTTTTCAATTGCATTTCACTTGCTAGTTAAAAGCATCTCCCCCAATGGCAAACACATGGTTTTGCATAATCAGACATTGAAAACCAAGAGAAGCAATAATGGGGCCACAATTTCTAGTAGGGGTTTCACCTCCTGCCCAACAGAAATTCGTGGTCCAAATTTGGAAGCTTATGACATAGTGAACTCATCTATTTAGGTTTCTAACACAGTATATTTGAAACATCACAGAAGCACCCTGTCCCTTCAAAAAAGCAGGCCACAAGATAGACAGAAGACCAGCATTATATAACCAGTGAAATGATTGGCTTGATTTCAAACTAAGCAATAGTATGAAAGAGCAAAGGAACAGTAGACCTTGAGTACCCTTAGATTCAGTACATCAATGCGTTTTACCTAATATTTCCTCAAGCTGAATCAAGAATCATTTGAAAGTAAAAGCATACAGATATGACCCTCGGATGCGGAATCCAAAGATTTTGGCAATGGGACTTATTGGGACACATGCGATATTCAATAGCTTTACCAGTTACCACGGTGCACATGTTGACGATGACTTCCAGGTCTCCAATCTAATTCCCTCATAACTCCTGTTTTTATGTGACACGAAACGTTGTCTCTTTTTATCATGGTGCTCACTGCTCTGTAACCAAGCACATGAACAGTTTTTAATCTGAGCTTTCTCCAAACATGAAAATCAAGCAGCAAAAACATCTGTTTGATTAACAATCCTTACGCATAAAACTAAGACAAGACATACCATCTCACATGAAGCACCCTCTACTCTAGGAACAAAATAACTCCTTCCAACAAGATACATGCAATGATGCAACTCTCAAGACAGTTTCTATGTCCTTTAGCCAAAATGTTATGCTCTCATGCAGTCATGCTTACGAGTAACTAGTAAGACAATAATTTTTCCACCACAACAAAGATTTCTTATCCCACGGTAAACATAGATACTACGCCGCCAACAATGACATATGTTACAAAATACCGATCTACACAGAAATGTAAGAAGCAATTCGCTCCTGCTGTCCAAGCAACTCGAAGAATTCCTGTCAATAACATAGGCCAACACCAACAACTTGGAAGAGGCAAAATCTAGTTCTAACAACAGGTTCCACCAAAAGTGAGGAAACAAAACGACAACAACCTTAGAATCAGAAACATAAGCAGAGTAGCAATTTGAATAGGTGGAGGAAGTACCCAACCTCTGGCAATGAAGAATCAAGTTTGGACAACAGGTTCCACCAAAAGTGAGGAAACAAAACGACAACAACCTTAGAATCAGAAACATAAGCAGAGTAGCAATTTGAATAGGTGGAGGAAGTACCCAACCT
>BPLS01000236.1:171617-188524 GCA_019656275.1 Rhododendron kiyosumense
TTGGCAATGAAGAATCAAGTTTGGTAAGCATCACTACAAACAAGAAACTGGCAGATAAACAGTAACGTCAAGTAACTAAGTTCCATAACTAGTTACAGAAGATGAATTCTAAAATAACACTACCACCAGTTGCCAATGTCAGTAAAGTTATCTGGCAGGGTAAGAGTATTAAACGCATCAAACTCCATTAGAAAAATGGAGAAAAAGTCTGACAGATGCAATAAAGCTTAAAAACAGAACAATTAAAAATAGAGGCGCGTGCCGCAGGAAATGGAGAGTTGATGCAAACAAAACAATTAGCACATAACTTATCGTTAAGGCAAATAGACCTATGGTACAGATATATCAGCTCAAAAATAAACAACTTGCAACAGCCGCAAGAAAACATCAATCCGTCACTGACCATCAGACACAATACAATACGTGTATACAGCTATATTGACACACTGACCTAGTGACAACAGTATACCTTCGACTCAATCTTAAAAGCATCCACAATCCCCACACACTATCCAGAACAAATGTCATCTGCGGAGTAAAAAAGACAGGTGTTAAGACAAAGGCATAAGTGGAAAGAAAAGGATAACAAAGAAAAATAATTCTTGAAATGAGATCAAAGAAGAAAAACTGACATACCTAAAAACAAATCGCAGAAAGCAAGTATTAGGTCCTGAAGTCAGCTGGGCACTGTGGGATAGTTGGCCATACACTTGTTAGCCATTGGTGAATCAGTAGCAATCCGTACCATTTTGGCTTGTTAATACATTGCTGAACAAAAACACTGTACTGCGATCTTGATTTACTTCAAAGGGTGCATCCGGCTATAAAATTCAGTGAAGTCAAGCCGGAAAAGGAGAAACTTCAAGTCAATGTGCTTCTGCACTGGTAACTGACAAATAAACCCCTCAAGCAATGAAGAATACTCCTTGCCAATTCCATCTAGATCTTGCTCTATGTTTCGGAGAAATTCAATAGCACGTTGCGTTAGGGCCTTACGTCCTTCACTGACCCATGACCCAGGCTTTGAAGTTTTATCATTCGGGTGTGATCGTGATTTGCTCTTGTCTCGAGAGGACTCGGTCGTTCTGCATATAAGGACAACATTGTAAGTTATTTAAAAATTACCTTACAAACAGCAAAGACACAGTAAGATGCAATATCCATACTTGGCTTGAAACTCATGAATTCCTTCATATAGCCGATCCGCATGGCTCCGAAATCGTAAGATTAGGTCAAACAGAACAAATAGAGTCTTATAAAGAGTTTGAGACCGTTCTCCAAGTAGAGACTTCTCAATAATCGAATGCAGATAGATCTCATGTGCCGCAAGTAGATCATCAAGATCTTTAGCAACTTCCATTTCGTTGAGAAACTTAGACCACGACACCTCCAAGACTTCAAACATAATATAGTACTGCAAATTCGTAACAAAATGATTCATGTCATCCCAAAGAACCTGGCACTTTCTTGATGTCATAAGTAACTGCAACCTAACCGCATTTTGAAGCTTATTGAAAAAATGAGAAGTAACAGAATTCGGTTTCATTGTCTTCCATGCCCCAATTAGTGCATGCTCCACCCGTCTAAGCTTCCACAAAAAATTGAAGATTCTTAAATACCTTCCCATTACAGACTCCGTGAATACAGTATTTAGTGGAACAGTTGCCTCGTAATCCAAAGAAAAAACATCCCATCCCCTATCTCCAGTATTATGTGCCATCATCTTGACCCTCAACCTATCCAGTATATCACGATCATCATATTGTGCATTAGATGACCGAATTGCACTTTCCAACAACCCAGCAAGTTTAAATGAGCTAATAGTGTTAGCAGGCTCAGATAGCTCTGGCCCAACAATATCCATTAGGTACTGAACAAAATCACCTTGTCCAAGCAGAAGATAACGCTTAATCGCAAGGCAATGTTCTTTGAATTTGTACTGCTTATACATGACATCCATCAAATGCTTATCTATTCTCTTAGCAGCTTCAGTTACGAGAGATTCCAATGCATTGGTCTCACCATAACCAAGAGCACCTCTTGTAGTTGTAGTCCCCGCGGCTGCAGCAGCTTCTGTTGCAGCATCTGCCCAACCACGATCCTCACAGCAAACTCTAAGGAAATTTATGGATTTGCCAGTTCTCAAAATGCGCTGAGCAAGAGATTGTGATATGAAAGAAGGAAGCATTCCATCATGAAGACTATAACCTTCCCTCCATAGACATTCTCCTTTCCCCGGTTGACCCACAACAAAAAACTCAGCAAAAATATCTTCAAGCTCCCCTTCCAAAACCCAACTTCTCACCATTTCAAAAAGAGGAGAAGTAACACGATGAAGCAATCGCTTCATGAACTCATGCACAAGCGGGTCCCCATGTTGCGCGTGCATATGAATCGCCCCTGCCATTGCACCACCTTTTAAAACCTTACAAGTATCGACAAGAAGAGCCATTAACCTCATTTTCACCATAGGCTCGGCAAACCAAACAGAAAGTCTCCTAAGAGAAAGATAGTTCCCTGAAGTGGCAGTCTCTGACACCAAAGGGATGGGATTCATGGACTGCGCTTCAAGCACAGCCAACAACTTATAATACTCGGAGAGCTCATCTTGCAATGCAGCACAAAAGGCTTGACCAACCGTCCCAACATCTTCAGCTGGAAATCGATCCATACTCTCTGAAATATACCCCTTAACCTTCCTAAACAACCACCCAAGTTCACAAAGCTTCCTCACCATAATTCTAGTAGCTCTTGGTACCTTAACACCATCCGGCAACGCATACGCGTCAACTTTTTCATCAAATTTCACAAACTTCCCATCAATCCCCTGACAAGCATACAACACATCCCTAACCAAAACCTCTTCAGTCACCTCATTCTCTTCCTTTATCAAACTTGTAAATTCCCTATATGCCCTATCGCGAATATTTTCTGGGTCTTTCGACACCATCAAAACCCCACCATTCCATCCCTTTTCTAACATTCCGCGACCACGAAAAACCCTAGAATTATCATTTCCAACCCCATCTCCCCAACCCTTTTCAAGAGCTCCTCGACCATGCAAAACCCTATCATTTCCCACACCATCACTCCAACTCTTCCCCACAACTTCCGGGTCATGCAAAACCCTAGAATTATCGTTCCCCACCCCATCTCTCCCACTCTTTCCTAACGTTTCCCTTTCACCAAAAACCCTAGAATTATCATCAGCTCTATCAGCATCAAACAATGCCGGCAACCCACCAGAAACCGCCGAAGCAAAAAGCCCTGTCAAAACCCTAGAATCAGACCGGACCTTACGGTTACTCCGATCCTCGGAGATGACTTTGAGCATGTAGAGAACAGACCACTTGCTATTAACGCTACCGGGGCCAGTTTTCGAGTCGAATTTGGAGTAAAGATCGGCGAAAGTTAGGGCATCGGAGGATTTACCTTGGGTGGCGAGGTGGCGCTTGATGGACTCGGCCATGGCGGCGGAGTCGGAGGAAATCGACGGCGTCATTCGGCTGGAGAGGATGCGAATGGCGTACTTGAGAGCTTGTTGTTGGTGGTGGTGTGAAGAAGTTGGGGTTTGTGAGTCGGATCGAGAGGAGAGTAAGCGGTGGACTAGTTCTTTGACTAGATCTGAAACCCTCTGGTCGTCTTCCATGGCGAGGAAGCCGGCGAAGAGAGAGAGAGAGAGTGAGAGAGAGAGAGTGTGTTGAGGGTTATGATGCTTTTGATTTTTATATGGGCGGGGAAATGAAAAAGGTTTCTTTCAAATTGCATTTATTTGATGATGATAAAATAATATTATTTGTAATTTGTTCATCTTATTCTAAAGATTATGACGAACAAAAATTTTGTGTTAAGATTTATTAGGACCATAAATTTTGATTTCTTCAATTGGAGGAAACGAGATATAATTTCAGCACTAGTGTACTTGCTTAGAAAATTTAACGTGTAAATTTGGAGTTGGTGAGTTTGATACTATAAAATAAGGCCATATTTCACTAATGGTTTTATTTTTAAGTATTTATTTTTCATTTTGCGAGACATTAAGACTCCAAAGAGTACCTAGTATATGAATATTGGATATTGGGATCAAACATACCTAATCTAATGGAAATTCGAATAATCTTAACTGACGAAGAGAGAAATTTAATGGGTAAATAACCTCGTTAGCAACCGTTAAACCCCTATCTAAGAGTTGAAGAACGCATGAAATAAAATCATGTTCAAGAAAAATGACATAAAATCACAATGATCTAATCTAATCTAAGGACATTAAATGTGCTTGGTTGATCCGAAATTTCCAACTTAAGTATAATGCGAAGAAGATTTGGGGATGATAGGATGAAGGGGTTTGACAATTAATTCAACACCACAGTCAATAAAGTTTATTACTACCAAGTCTAATGGCAAAGATTTCCAAGAAATAGTAGTAGAGTTTTCGTAAATTTTCCTTTTAACATTCTTTAATTGATATGGAGTCCTTGGTGCGCAATCAAAAAGATTTGACATCGACTCATTCGTTTGTGCTTGTTTGTTCTATTTTAGATTTGTGAAATTGTCAATACTTGTTGATTTGTTTGTTATTATAATTTTTCTTTCTATCTCTTTTTATTTATTACCTCCAAAAAACACCTTCAAACCAAACAGAGATGATCAACTCTAAAGAATTTGGTCAAGTGGACATGAGAAAACAAATAAGGTTTTGTCTTTAATGAGGTCGCATGTTCCATCACACGGATGCCAAACATTCCAAAATCATTGGGCTACTGAAGGATTTGCCTAGTAATTAGCTTTAAACTCCGAAATTAGTTGAAATGCGTATAAACTGGTCTAGACATGCGATTATAAATGGGTAATAATAAAAAAAAGATTTATTGAACATCCATATATAACGGGGCGAAAGATTATTTAGATGAACCCCAGCATCAACCATCAACCTGGACAGTTTAGCTGGGTTCAACAAAGAAACACCCCAGGTTTAATTCTGCCTTCTATTCGACAGAGTTATTAATCCTTCTCTCGTGCAAAGGCCTGGTGGTATATAATTTCACAACCAGAACCAAGAGTACACCAATCACCTCTATCCCATGGACAAATTATTCCGCGGTCGTAGGACACAGCCTCGTAATGTCCCAACACTCTTGTATCCATGCGAAAAATGTGTAGTAAAATATAAGAATGTAAAGACACCAAATGACGTATCTACACGTCCCGGAAACCGATGGGATTGGGCAGTAAGCATGTACACAAATGATAGGTAAAATACCTAGTGAAAAAGGTACAATTTCTACTCTACCTATTCACTTTTTGCTCCCACCCTACACCAATCTCTCTATAATTTTCTCTCCATCCATCAAATGTAATAAAATATTACAAAATATATTTATATATGTTAGATCCAGAAAATATATGGAGAGAGAGGGAGGAGAGAGAAATGAATATTACAATATTTTATTAGATACATTGTGAATAGTTCATGGGTAAAAATAGAGAGTTACTCCTCATAAATGTAAAATACATGTCTTTTTACCTAGTCTTGTGCAAGTGACTTTTTAGGTTTTTGCTCTCTAAAATAGCTAATATTCTCTTTTAAAGAATTTGATGTACATGCTCTAACAACTTTCTAGTTTCTACCTAATATGGTCCCATGATTTTGGGTGGTATAATAACTACCGTCTGTCATGGATCGAGGATCAGTGAGTCCGCCACTACCCATTTACATATATAGTGGGCTGGACCACCGGCCCACCTGTGGTCTGGAACATTTATGTACACTTTACTCTGATTCCACAATAAAAGTTAGTAACAACAGACAGGGATCCCCGTAACGATTGTGGGTGTTAAATTAAATCCAAATTCATTAATAAATTCAAATTTATCAACTGAAAAATAGATCAAACCGAATTCATTTATTAGTTGGGTCAGAATGAGTCCGAATCCATTTAACCCATTTGTTAATTGGGTCAACTTAAATGACCCAATAAGTCATGAATATAACTCATCAAAGAAACAACCGGATGTTATCTCGAAATGGGCTGGAGGATCTCACAGTCAAGGATTACTCGGGAAGGTATGAAACCCAAATAGCAACACTTTGTTAGGTTATGAATTTTGTGATATTTTTTTTAATATAATGAATGAAAAAAATTATAGAGAGAAATTTCGAGTCTTGGCACGGATTCGAATGGGTTTGAAAATGAGACACATGACACCATACCATGTAAGGCGTCTAGTATACAAAAAGTCACAATCCTACCTGACTCCAGTATATACAAAAAGTCAACGGACGGTTAAAAACGTTGGAGTACTTATAGTATAGTAGAAAATTTTCAAACGTCTGGTGTGGGGAAGGCCACAAAACATTGCCCTCACGATCACGCTGTTGGATGGAAGTGAAACAAATTCATTATTTTGACCTGTAAGTCTGTAACCCCGCGTCAAGGTATAGTTATATGCTGGTGGGAGTTACAGAAGGGGTAAGCATGTATACAAAAAAAAGCGCAAATGTGAAAGTGT
The DNA here is from genome assembly GCA_019656275.1 of Rhododendron kiyosumense. Lineage (NCBI taxonomy): Eukaryota > Viridiplantae > Streptophyta > Magnoliopsida > Ericales > Ericaceae > Rhododendron > Rhododendron kiyosumense. The sequence continues at coordinate 178,128 of BPLS01000236.1, forward strand.
CATTCATTCGGTTTGGTTTAACATTTTGAGAGTTACTTTTAATTTTCGGCACAATTTTTAATAAATCTTTCTCTCTATCTCTCTTCATTCATTACCATTTCAACTCTAAAAAATAACTTTTTAAAATGTAAACTAGACAAAACCATAATTCATTTGTACTTCTTTAAAATTCCCGAAAAAGAGGTCTAAGGGACGACGAGGATTGAAAATGCAAATACGGTGTGGGAATTAAAAACAGAAGCAAACATTTTGTGACTAGACGCTGCTGTTTGCTGTAGAATAGAAAAGCTAATTGCACAGAACATTATTTTCGGAAGTGATCATTCTGCTTCATTTTCCATATCCGGGTAACACGCGTTAATTTTGGAGCTCACACTACAAGGTTTGCGTTTTTTCTTCCTTCTTTTGCATTTGAAGACTTTTAAATCCGAAATCTGTGTTTTTGTTATTGATTTTGAAGAAAGCTCGCATTTTGTTGTTCAAGTTGATCATAGACGAAGATAATGTGCTTGGTGATCTCAACTGGATATTCCTTGGTTTGTATTTTTTTCTTGTAGTATGTATTTGTTGTTTTCTCCTTGTTTGTTTTTGATCGATGGGTAGGGGTTGGCTCGTTGGAAATTTAAAATGGGTTTGTTTTGTTTTACTGCGTTTGTTCTTGAATTTTTGTTTTTTGCTGGTTGGTATGGGTGGAAAAAATTAGGTCTTGGAAATTGGAATGACACCCCTTTTGAATTTTGGGTTATTTTTTTTGTTGTATGTATTTGTCTCTTTTTCTTCCGTTATTTGACTTTTGATTGATCAGGGTTGACTTGTTCGAAATCTGAAATGGGGTTGTTTAGTTTCACTTTGTTTTTTCTTGAATTTTGGTTGGTATGTTTGGAAAGTTGGGTCTTGGAATAACAGTTATTTTGAATTTGGGTTCTTTTTGGTTGTATGCATTTGTCTCTTTTCTTCCTTCTTTTGTCTTTTGATTGATAAGGGGTGTCTTGTTGGAAACATGCAATGAGTTTGTTAACTTTGTATGTCTTGGTTGTTTGATGGTTCGCATGAATGGAAAAGGTATTCTTGGAAAAACTCAGTTTTTTAGCTTAATTGGATCCTCAGCTAGTTTTCCGAAATGGGTTTCTTTTTCAGTCATTTCGGGTTTTTTTGCTACTCAACTGGCAAAATATTATTCAGGATTTGATTGAAGTGGAAAATTAGGTGGTGAAGATCGTTTTCCTTGAAATTGACAGTTCTTACCTTTGATTCTCATTCCTTTGGTAATGCCTTTAAAGGGAGTGGGAAATTTTGGCAAACGAGTTGTTAATTTTTCATAACAAACTAGTGATGTAGCTGGAAGATCGAAATAGGTTTGCTTTATTTGGGTTTTTTCGTCCCAAAGTAAAGCACATATTGAGCTCTGATATAAACAGGATAGTACTTCATGGCTGAACTTTGATTGGTAGTGGTGATCATCTAGCATACTCAAGTGTTCGCCTTAGATTTCCAATCCCTTGTAGATGACAAAGCTTATTGCTGAGTTTACATCAACTCATCAAGTGTAGAGTACTGGTTTGACAATCATTATCAATCCTCTAAAAAAGTTTTGGTGGGGATGGTCCTAGTATTGTACCTAGAGATGAATCATTTTCATTTAGTAATGTCAATTATTGAGAAGGTGTATGGTTGATACCTCCTTTTTCTTCTTCTTCTGGTTGCCAGTTCACCATGAAAGCAACAGCCCTCAGTCCTTTTCTAATTCTATTTGTTTCTATTCTAATGTGGTATAAAGATAGATGGGTAGTGTTGGCTGGATAGAAGAATTCTCTGAAGTAAATATCTTTCTTCCTTTTCATTTGCTTGGCTTTTTAGACGAGGGCATTCCGATTTTCTGGACTCAATCTCGAAGTTATATACTTTTTGATTTCTGGTCCTCTCACAGTTTAAGAGAAAAATCATTGCATTTCCATGGAATGTTAAGTTATAAGCAGAAATGCAACAGAGGAGCTCGTATCCTTAACTATGCAATCAAGGTTGAAAAGGTCTAGTATGTGATTATATGTGTCTGACAAAACCACGTTACCAAAAGAAAGAGTTAGTTGTTTGCTTTTTGATGTTCAGTAGACAGTTGGTGAGGGAATCTACTTCAATCTTGTTAGTTTAGATGTCCATCAAACATTGTCACCTACTGGCCTTGACCTGATGATGATGGTTCCTTCTTCCCATTAATTTAGTTGGAGTTATACTTCCATGTACTACAATAATGTTCTTACAGTTCCAATTTGTGCTTTGTTCTGCAGAAAAATTGTTGGACTTTCAATCGTGATGTTGAAATTTGATTAAAGCTCAGTACTATTCTGATTCCTGGATCACCAATGGCTCCTGGAGGTGGCGTGTGTAAGGAGGTGTCTGAATCTCACCCAACATTTGCAAACTATGACATAATAAAGCCCAAAGTGGAGAAGAACAGTACTCCACTGAAAAGTGTCACCGTAGTGGGTGGAAAGCATGGAATGCCTTTGTCGAATATTGTGCATGAGTTACTTGTGTGCCCCGTCTGCTCAAGTTTAATGTATCATCCAATTCACCAGGTTTGTTTGTGGTTCCAATTCTTCTCCTCTTCGTATCTGAATTGGAGTGAATTCCAGAGGGAAACTCCCATGTGTTCGAAAGGACACATTTTCTCTTAGCATGGAATCAGATTTTGTATTGAATATGAAACTAGTCATTATTTTTTCTCAAGGTGTTTTACCATGAGCTTTAATGGGATTATACAAGAAATGAATACAAAAGGCATCATTGAAATCTCTGCTTGTCATTTTTGTATGGGCTGTTATAGTCGTCAATTTTTTGGTATCTGAGTATGAGAGTATCTCCAGTGGCAGTGATACAAGAAGCTACTCCATTTTAAAAGTTCGTCCACCCTTATTTGAGAATTCCAGTAGCCGTTACAGCTTCTCATCTTTTACCATATTCATCCTGTTGAAGACTTGAAGTGAAAGTGACATCTATCTTTTCGAAGTTCTAATCGGATAAGACATGGGTGATCTGGCTATTGATTCTCCTTTTCTCAATTGATCATGTTCAAATGACATGCAGATGGCTAAAACTGATCTGCAACTAATGGAAGAGTGTATGCTAGGGTAATAAATCATAACAAAACACAAGAATTTAATACAAAATGATCCAGGACCTATGTCATTAAGTCGCACTATTAATGATCCTTTCTCTGTTGTACTCTTCATTGGTATACATGGATCATGCTATTTGCTTTTGTCCAAACTTTTCCTTTTTTGAAACCCATGTACACATGGCACATTCCGGCATGGCCATTTCTCAAAAGGCTTGATAGCTCTCTTATACTTTCAGAAGCTCATATCTGCTGCATTTTTTGGACTTTGAAAAACTATAAAGTATAAACCAACAATTCTGCATTCACCAGGTTGACTAATTCTTTCTGTGCCCCCCCCTCCCCCCGGAGTCTGGAACAACTGTTTGCATAATGGAAAGTCCAAAGGAACTAGTCCTTCGTGTATATTGCTCTGATTTAGCACTTTCAAATCAAATAAGCTGAATGGAGAGTTCAAACTACTGGGTAACATGTAGAGGAGTCAAACTCAAGAACTGAATTGCTTCCAAAGATAGTTCTTTGATAAATGCAGCTTCCATGAAACTTAAAAGTAAATCCAGTTCTAAATTTTTTGAGCCTTATTGAGGGGAATCAAAATTTCCCAAAGTCTTTAATGGAGTAATGAAAGAGTGATTTGTATTTAGTTCTTGTGGAAAGTGGGTGTCAACAAAGTGACGGTGAGGCGTGCAGAAGGGGCCCAAGAAAGGAAGTTTTAGGACATTTGGTGAATTTTGTTGGCTTATAAGTTTCGTCACCAGTTATGACTTCAGAGCTATTCTGTGGTGATGACTGAAGTATTGTTCATTATATTGACTATTCAATCAGGAAAACATTTTGCAGCATAATTTTTGTTGTTACTTATTCAGATTGTACCCGTTTTTGGGCTGACATTTCTTTATTCTGTCTTCATTCTTTTTTGAAGTGTCCGAACGGCCACACCCTTTGCTCGAACTGCAAAATTAGAGTGCACAACTGTTGCCCAACTTGCCGCCTTGATCTTGGAAACATAAGGTGTTTGGCGTTGGAAAAGGTGGCAGCATCATTAGAATTACCCTGCAGATACCAGAATCTAGGCTGTCAAAATGTTTTACCTTACTACAGCAAGCTTAAGCATGAGCAGAATTGTCGATTGCGGCCCTACAACTGTCCTTATGCTGGATCCGAGTGCTTTGTCACTGGTGACATCCAAATCCTTGTTGGGCATCTCAAGGATGATCATAAGGTTGACATGCATGATGGGTGTACATTCAATCACCGATACGTTAAATCTGACCCACATGAGGTGGAGAATGCGACATGGATGCTAACTGTAAGTTGATCTGTGCGTATAATCACCTTATTTTCTTAAAAGTTGAATTCACATGCTCAAGTTGTGCTTAAAAAAGTAAGCATATTTGGTTCCAGTTTCAAGCTTTCAGCTTATTTGCTTTTTCTGCTTAAAAAGCTTTCTATAAGCTGAAAGTTTTAGCTTTTACAGAAGGGTTTCTATTTCAAGCTATCCTTTATAAAAATTACAGTCGAACTTTTTTCATTTTCCTCTTCCCTTCTTTTAAAAAAAATGTGAAACCATGTGGACGTGTGCTTCTTAACCATTTTACGTGCCTTTAAGTTACATGGAAGTATAGTTAGTCTATCTCATGTTCTTACACTACCTGGAAGGAAATGTAATTTCCGGTCCGTTCTGTTTTTTACACAAGAATTTCTGGGATCGAATAGTTGAAGCTACTATAACTTAGCTTGTGTTGTGATAAAAATGTGGTCTTCTAGCAGTCTGTTAAAGACTGGGTGGACTCAAACTATTGTAGTTTTGTCAAACATGTTTAGCTGATGTGACACCTCTGCTAATCACTTTGGTTTTGTGGAATAGGCACACTGATTTAGCTGTTAAGTTGTTAAAACTAAAGGAAAAGAAAATCAAGTCTTGTTTAATTAAGTGTAAGATAAGTGATGTTTGGGGCTGCCTGGATGGGATGGATGAGGATAAGGACCTCTCAACTACAGCATCATTTTTTCCCGTGATTTTTTGGGTCTTTTTTGAAATGTGACAATTGAGACGCCCAAAGATGGAAGAACTATGCTTCTTAGTTCTATTTCTAGTTCCATATATTGGTTTTGTTTTTCTAATAGAATGCTCAATTGCGGAATTGCCTGAGTCTTGTTTTTGGGTAGAGAATTGAGTGTGTTTCCTCTGTTGTTTCCACTCTTGCTGAGTTGCTTTACATAAGTTTTTCTTGGGTGGGTGGAACTGGAACTATTACTTAGAGCATTTGTTTTCAAATGCAAATGCCTAATGCATTTGGAAGCTAGTCATTTGAGTGGAATTCAGAAGATTTATAAACTATTGCTCTTATAATTTTACTATGCAGGTCTTTAATTGTTTCGGAAGACAATTCTGCTTGCACTTTGAGGCATTCAAACTCGGAACGACCCCAGTTTACATTGCTTTCCTAAGATTTATGGGTGAGGATTATGAGGCCAAAAGGTTCAGCTACACTTTGGAAGTCGGTGCTTACGGGCGTAAGTTAATCTGGCAAGGAGTTCCAAGGAGCATCCGCGACTGCCACAGAAAAGTTCGTGACAGTCAAGACGGACTCATGATTCCTCGAAACTTGGCTCTGTTCTTCTCCGGTGGAGATAGTCAAGAACTTAAATTGAGGATCACCGGGCAGATATGGAAAGAAAAGTGAGGTACCAAAAGATGGTGGTTGTAAAGTTTGCAAAGATTAGAAATGTTTTCAGAAAGATCTTCAGGACGTTTGTGTTGGCAGTTATTAAGGGCCTGTTTGGTTTTGCGTCTTATTTTCCTTTTTTGCTCTGATTCTTTATCTTTCACTTATTCTCTTTGATCACCCCTTTTACCATTTTTATCCCCCTTCGTAGTCGTTAATACCCATGGTCTGTGGAGTAGTTTTTGTTTCACACATTGCCAATCGCAAGCCAGAAAGGAAAGAGAATTAAACCGCCATTTAACTTACTCATGTAATTCTGTGAAACTAAACATTCGATAAGAAATATCTCAGAGTCAAGTACAACCCATCATTTAGTGAGAAATGTTGTACATGATAAACCTCCATTTAATATAATTCTGTGAAACTAAACATTCGATCGGAAATATCTCGGAGTCAAGGATAACATTTCTCAAAGTCAAGGGTAAACCCATCATACTACCACGTGACAAGGGTAGAGCGGTGCTATTATACAATAGAGCATTAGAGCTAAAATGTAACGATTTCTAAGTGTAAGGATTTAAAACTATATGCAACAAAAACAAATTGAGCTTGCTGATAGTTTGGGAGTTTTGCGGTCAGAAGATTTGATTGTGTGGCTGCATGGTTGAGTACTCGGCCGCAACGTTGGAGGATGTGACTGCAAGGATAAAGTACGTGGTGCTATTAAAAAAAAGGACAGTACGTGGCTGCAAGGTTTTAGTAGGTGGACGCAATGTTTGCGTATCTGGACCCAAGGTTAGAGTACTTGTACGCAACTTGGGAGTCCCTGGACGCAACGTTGGAGTAACAGCAAGTTTCGAGTACATGGCTGCATTTTTGGAGTACTTGGCCGCAAGGTTCAATCTGGGTCAATTGCCAAAGCACCATATTTTTCATGCTAAGATCCGGGGCACACTCTACTTACTCTACTTGCGCCTGAGCCTTGAGGCGCATTGCATTGGGGAAGAATGCATGGATATGCCCGGGGAGCAATAGTATTGCGTCTGAGGCGTATATGCTGCATTGCTGTGCCCGGGGCACACTCAAATTGCGGTTGAGGCATATTGCATTAGTAAAGAAAATATAAATGCGTCCCAGACGCAATAAGAGTGTGCCTCGGGTATCGAAATCTATACTGACAAAATGCGCCTCAGGCGCCATTAGAGTGCGCCTCGGGCACATCATATGCAACTCAGGCGCAATCCTATTGCTCCCTTGGCGCATCAATGTCTTCACAAACGCAATGCGCCTCAGGCGCAATTCTAATGTGCCCTGGGCACATCATATGGGACTTAGGGCAATCCTATTCCTCCCTGGGTGCATCAACGTGTTCTTCACAATGAGCCTAATGCGCGATTATAGTACGCCCTGGGCGCATACATATGTGCGTATTATTATTACATCTAAAATAGTATAGGGACACGGGGAAGGATTTGGGTACGATAAATCTACCTCTCTCTAGAGGATAGGAGTTCGGTTCAGCGGAGAAAAACGCAGAGGGGGCGGTGCGGCTGGGTTCTCCTTTAGGCAAGGGCAGGGCCACGTAAAATCGTAAATGCGAAAGGGGTACAAATACAATCACACAAAATGGGAAATTGAATTACAGAAATGTAGTTCAAAAATTAGAATCGGTAAATCCCAGGACCAAAAAAGTGATTCAAATATCTGTCATTTTGCGTGGCTCGTTGAGTGTGGTAAGGATGCAAAGAATCACAATAGTTGCACGTTAGTTTCAAACATCGTTTCATTCATTCAGGTCGTTGATATCGATGTCCGGTCGGTGTGATTTTTTTGGGTGCACAAAACTTGCCAAGCCAAGCAAAACCAGCTTCTTTTTCTTTTTTTTAAAAAGTTTTTGGGGTCAAGATGTTCACCAGATCCTCTGCTATATGGTACGATACTGAAACTGATGACAGTTCCGTCCAATATTAGTCCCACAAGACATCTTTTAATTCATGGAATATGAACCATTGGATCCGAATAAAAAATACACAATTTATTTCACAATAGGCGTTTGGTAGTTAAACGGTTAACACTCACACCGATTTTCCCGCTAAACATTTATAGGAATCCACAACCTTTTGTCTTTCTTTTTTTGTTTTTGTTTCTGTTTCTGTTTTGAGATCTGCAAGAAAACAGATTTTTACACACAAAGAAAGATTACAGAAAATAAGCCCAAAAGACAAAAAATAGAGAGAGAGATACAACAGATACAAGCACATAAAGTGCTCTCTCTCTCTTTCTCTCTCTCTCATCTCCTTTTCTTGTCACAGATCCATTTTGTGATTCCTTTTGGTGGGTTAAATTGGATTGCTGCTCTTTGCTAGGTTTGGTTCTCCAATCCCCTGTTGCCTTGTTCTCCATTTGAATCATGCATTACCCTGATCGTTGTTTCCCCCACTTTGGTCATTGATTTGGCCTGCCTTATGTAATTGTTTCGATGCCGTAATATATCTTCAATGATGTCCAAACCTCCCATCACGTTTTACCGTAGTCGATTCTCCATTCTTTTTTCTTGAAGGCATTTCATGTACAATTAATGTGGATGAATTTATTATACCGGTCAAAATGAATAAAACCCTGTTTAGACATGGATTTCAAATAATAATATCCCAACCAAAACTATTTAGGCTCACACCCCCTTTTTCCATTTTTTCTTTTTGATCGGTGAAAGTCCATTTTGGTAGAATAGTACGATTAGCACCTTAGAAGAAGAAGAGTTGAACTCCTGACCTCATTTCTCCTAGCACCAAAGTAAACACCTGATGCCGTCGCCAAAGGCCTCTTGGCTCTTTTTCCTTTTTGTGGTAGTTAATCAACTCTTTGTTTTTCAATTTTATAGAGGGGTGGGGAAGATGGCATGAAGACTATCTTGCATTAAGTTTCTATGCCCCAAAGTTGCTGACTTGTACTAATATGGTATTGTGTGTTATTGCTATGGCCAGGGATTTGCTTGGATAAATACTAAATCCATTCAAGACCCTTGGCTGCACATGGCTAATTGAATCTTGTTATTGAGAGACTACTGTGCCCTCCAACTGCACTATGTTCTGCTGCGGTGCCGGAGAGGAGGAGAGCGCCGGACCGCCTGCAAACCAATACACCGCACCACCGCAAGGGGGAAATCAGTATGGTGGTGGTAATACCCTCAGTTCTCTTTGCTCGACACTAATTATTCTCACGAAAATTCAATACATAGTGATGTGCTTTATTTGTACAAATGATGTCGTTCCAGGTCTTAAAGTGCGTTCACACTTGGCTAGTTAATCATCAAATCTGATCTCAAAATAAGCTAAAGCGAATTTGTGCTGAAATCAGGATATTAACGAATGAGCTGACCACAATATGAGTTTGGGTAACTTGGCTCATTGTACATCCCTTTTTGGAAACCACTTCAATGCATACCTCCGAAATGGTTTTTACCGGATAGACATTCTTAACCAGACCAGAAATACTCAGAACCATCATAGAAACTTGTAACAGAAAACATTTTCATAACTTTTCTCGTCACAAAAGCTTCATAAGAATGACCTTACCGTTCATAACTTAAGCCACAACTACTTTTAGCTCAGCTTTTCTTAGTGAGTCACTTATAACCACACCAAAAGTTAGTACCAAACACTACAAAACTCGTAACTTTTCTAAGGACATAAGGGCATGTACCATTCTCCCCCTACTTGGACCCCTATGGCGTCAAAACAAAAACCCATCAAGATGAGCTTTAGTTACTACACTGCCACTGCCACATCATTCTGGTGGAGGAGAATAATTATGCATGAAACTTGATAAAAGCAATGTTTATCTACCATGTTTGGCATTTCAGGAAATGGAAGAGGAGAGCCAAGGAGTTCTGCAGTTCCAAGAAGTGGGGCTCCTAAGAAGGTTTTACCGATAGAGACACCGGCTTTGTCTCTGGCTGAGTTAAATCGGCTCACTGGAAACTTCGGATCGAAAGCTTTGATCGGAGAAGGCTCGTATGGAAGGGTCTTCTATGCAAAACTAAGCAGTGGTCAGCAGGCAGCAATAAAGAAGTTGGACACCAGTTCTTCACCAGAGCCAGACGATGATTTCACAGCTCAGGCTAGTCTTTTGACCACTATATTTTCTGAAATGGCCTATTTGTTGTAGTACTATTAGTTAACATAGTTTGCCTCGAGTTGTTTTTGGAAATTTAACGACTGTGCTATGAAGTGGACACTTACATTTGATTTGAGTGATTGTGTGGTGCAGTTATCAGTAGTGTCAAGGCTGAAGAATGAGCATTTTGTGGAGTTGATTGGGTATTGCTTGGAGGCAGATAACTGGATCTTGGTGTATCAATATGCCACCAAGGGTTCTTTGCATGACATATTACACGGTATTCATACGTTACATGGACTCTTTGAGTTTGTGAAATTTAACAGTCTTCAACACTTAACTCGGTATCAGATATGTTACCGTTGTATTCACTAGACATGCAACCATTACCTCCATAAAACCCATAATTTTTATGCCCAAAAGGTTTAACAAGAGCTTGCTGACAGATGACCTAGAAACAGAATATACGTATTTGAGAATTTAAAATCTTGTCTAAC
>BPLS01000238.1:0-15164 GCA_019656275.1 Rhododendron kiyosumense
CTCTCTCTCTCTAATGTATTTGGTGTGCGCGATTGATTGTGTGTTCCTCTAACCCTCTTTGAATCTTGCAAAAATATCCACTTTCATTCTACTCCTCTCTCTCTCTCTTCCAACCCTTGAACTTAAATTCAGGCCTTGTCTTGTCTTCTCTTTATATGTCCTTTTCTCTCTCTACTTTCTTGGGTCCAAGCGATCATCATATCAGGTACTCTCCTCTCCTCTCCCCTCCCTACCCTCTCTTTCGATATCTGTCTGTCTATCTATGTATCTATCCATCTATCTATCTATATAGACTACTATATGCAGTTAATTAGTTGGGTTTTCTCGGATTTCTCTTTTGGGGTTTTGTGCTTAAGATTAGTATTTGAAACTTTAATTGTTGTGGAAGAAATTAATGGTGTTGCGAATTGAGCGTGTTTACTGTTTTTCCACCATAATTTGTATTGTAGCTTGTCAAAATGAACTCTTGTTGTGGGTGAATTGGTGGCATAAAATTGAGTTTGGAAATTTTTGATTTTGTTGCCATAAATTAGTTGGGTTCACTGGGATTGCTTCCGTTTTCGTTCTTGTGCTCGAGATTGGCTGATTTCGTCTACAAAGTTGTATTTTTTTAGGGACTCTTGGATTAAGAGTGAACGGTGATGAAGTTTACATTCATACCCCTGTTTGTCAGCTTAATGTGATATTTAGCTTGTATTTTTGTTTAGGGTTCTGTTTCAATTGAGCTCTTTGTGGTTGATTTGGTAACCTCAATTTCGGTTGGGAGCATTGTTGATCATGAACCGAGTGTTCCGCATGAGCTGCTTTTATGATGTCCTTTGACTCCTTTCTCATTTTGAGGGAACTCATACGAATTTTGAACTCGGTGAATATTTTGACCACGTACCCGCTAATTTTCACTTGCTGGTTTTCAGTTTTCGTGAGTTTATTTGAAATTTCACTTGGTGGGTTCATACTGTAGTCCTGAGGTTGTGTGGTTAATTCTGGAATGTGAGCTGACTCATCATTTGGAAGCTTGAAACATGTCAAGGAAATGGGCCTATACACCACTCCAAACGCCAAAGCTATCTATCGTGTTAAGGAATTGGTCAAGGGTTGGGTTGCACTCCCTCGACAACATGCTTTTTGATATTTCTAGACTTCCCCAACAGAATGGTTCTTGATAATATTTTGCATATGGACACTGTCCTTTTGGGATGTGTATTCTCCTTTCTACATGAGCAAAACTAGACATATCTAGACATCTATATTATAATCATAGCATGTTAGTCTTTTTAGGGACCTTTGACAGATTACATGGAGTTGAAATGGTTTTCACAAATCTTTTGTGTTGCAGATAACTAACTAAATGGATCAGTATTTCAAGGATCCTACTTCAGGTAGGGCCCTCCTGCAATCACCCCTTTGGTCTCATTCTCCTGTACTGGCTAATGTTTAGATTCAAACATCAGGCTTATGCTATACACATTTTTGATCATATTTATGCTATGTCTTGTAGGTCCACCTAAAAGTCCATCAATAGATGTCTATGGTCAAGTGGGAAATGCATGGAGGATTCCACGTGGAACTGATGCATATCACACATCGACTGATGCTAGCTTGTTTTCTAGCTCATTGCCTGTCTTTCCGCGAGAGAAGTGTATTTGACTCTTCTTTTCATCATTGAGGCTCTGATTTGTTTTGACGTAAAATACTTTTTACCCAAACAAAATTATTCCCTTCGAAATATTTTCCATGTAAATTAGTTTCCAGTTTTTGTTTGGAAAAACTATTTCCACAACAAAGGAAAACAATTGAAATACGATAACGGAAGAGAAGGGGGGAAGGGGAAGACAGTTAGTAATCTCTGCCCAGCCTAATCACCATTCTGAGACAGTAAGAGATATACTTTAGAAATGTGTAGTTGATGAAAGGTTAAAAGCAAAAAGGGATAGTAAAAGAAAGGATGATTGATGAAGCCACAACCTGAAGTTGTAGCTTGTATGTGGCCACATTTTCTTCCTCCCCATTGGGTGTGTGTGCCTCAGTAAGAGATACACTTTAGATATGCACAGTTGATGTAGGTAAAAGCAAAAGGGAAATAAAAGAAAGGATGATTGCTGAAGAAACAACCTGTGGTTGTAGTTGGTATGTGGCCACATTTTCTTTTTCCCCTCTGGGTTTGTGTGTGTGCAGTCATCTCTCTCTCTCTCTCTCTCTCATTGTGCGGCTTCTGACAATGTCAACGGTAATAATCTCGCCAGGGGTCAAGAATCCTGGGGTATGAAACTACCTACAATGACTTACGGGTGATATGAGACGAATATAGTTTTGGCCATATGATGTAAAACTTTTTTTTAGAAAACATATTAAACTCTTTTTACAGGAAAGTGACTAAAACATTGCACAGGAAAATATTTTACTGCGGAACAAACAGAGCCTTAAATTACTCTAACGTGAATGGTTTCTGACATGTTTTTGGCACCATTGCAGTGAACTTCACTGACTGTGAGCACGGTGGTCAATCTGTTGATGATGGCTTCCCTAGCGTAAAGAAACTTCACCAAGAAGATGACAGTGAGGATCCACTTGGAGATATTGAAGCAAGTGCAATTGGAAGCTTGCTTCCAGATGATGAAGATGAGCTTTTAGCAGGTATAATGGATGACCTTGACCTGAGTGGATTGCCTACTCAACTGGAGGATTTTGAAGACGATTTCTTCGGTAGTGGAGGGGGTATGGAATTGGATTTTGAGAGCCTAAACATTGGCCTTCCAAATTTAAGCATGTCAGATGGGGTTTCTGTGAATGGGATTGGTCATTACAGTCTTACAAACGGCGTGGCTACAGTCGCTGGAGAACATCCATATGGGGAACATCCTTCAAGGACATTATTTGTCAGGAATATCAATAGTAATGTTGAAGATTCTGAGTTGAGAGCTCTCTTTGAGGTATTTTATATTTGCTAGATTAGGTATTTGATCCTTCTGGTTCTAGGCGTGTACCATTTTCACCTCACTTGTCTTTTTAGCGTACTTGCCAAGTATTTTACTTTCTCCCAAAGGAGAGTATTTTGGTTTCTTCATGTAGGTTTATTGTAACAACAATCAGGCACTCACGTGAAGACCAATTTTATTGAAATACTGTACAAAACTAAGTCATTTTTTATATGAATGGAAGCTACTTGCTGAAATATGCCTGGTGATTTAATCCTGGCCTGTGGTTATGTTCCTGAGATACCTACTGACAGTTTGTCTCAACAAAATATTTCTTGTGTCGATAAAAAAAAATTTATTTGTAACTGAACAAGTTTCGAATTTAGCTCATGAACAATCAACCGTGCAAAATAAATGATGAAAAGATCTCCAGTTATGTAAATTTATTTGTAACTGAATGACTTTTTTGTTTCTGTTTTTTTCTATGGCTAAGATACTATTTTGAGTTACTGAACAATGGTTGACCAATGCAAAATATTGAAGCACAATGAAATTTGTGAAGCCCACTACCTTCACTTGTTTGAACTGAGCTTATGAAGATCTAGATCAGGGCTTTTTGCTTGTTGTTTCCTCGCATTATCTGTTCTTCTATAGAAATGGTCTTGTATCTCAATTTGTACCATTAGATTAAGATCTAATTGACCATGAAACTTACCTTTTCTTGTAGCAATACGGGGATATCAGAACTCTATACACTGCATGCAAGCATCGGGGGTTCGTGATGATATCTTACTATGATATCCGATCAGCTCGAACTGCAATGCGTGCATTACAAAATAAGCCCTTAAGACGAAGAAAACTTGATATTCACTTTTCAATTCCGAAGGTTTGAACAAAGACTTCTGCAGCTCTGCTCTTATGAATCTATGATGTAGTTTGAGAATCTTGATTAGCTAACTTCTATATCAACTTTTTTTGTTCCTCTTCCAGGATAACCCATCAGAGAAGGATGTTAACCAAGGAACTCTGGTTGTGTTCAATCTGGATGCGTCAGTGTCGAATGATGACCTTCGTCAAATATTTGGTGCTTATGGGGAGGTTAAAGAGGTATAGTCTTGATTTCAGGGGCGGACCCACGTAGGGGGCTGCGGGGGTGAGCCCCATACTGAACTTTTAGAATTACCATATCATCTTGTGTAGTTGTAAGGTTCCGTGTAAAATTGTTTGTGTCCTCATAAAGATACCCTTGATCCTCTGTGTGGTGATATTTATTTAGTTTTTTTCCTTAGCATGATTATTTTCACTCTCCTTTTGTCGAAATGCACGCCTAATGTTAAACATGACGTGAAGTGACATATATAGGAAATATTGCAATCAATTGTAAACATGAGTATTTTCATAGCTTTGCCTAACGAGGAGAAAACAAAGTATCTCCCGAAAGGGGATGTGTCAAAATTGATTACCCTTTTCATTATGAAAAAATAAATAAATCGCATTGATGCATATTTCTGTATCTGCCATTGCTTGCTTTTCTTTAGTTCTCCTCACCTGTCCCCAAAAGTCAACTACTGCGTCCATATGTACCTCTCTTTCTGGTGACCAATGTGAGTTGTTGGCTGCCTGTTACAAAATGCAGATCAGGGAGACACCACACAAGCGCCACCATAAGTTCATTGAGTTTTACGATGTTAGAGCTGCTGAGGCAGCTCTCAAAGCTCTGAATAGGAGTGACATTGCTGGAAAACGCATAAAGCTGGAACCTAGCCGGCCCGGTGGAGCCCGTCGGAAGTATGTATTGATAAATTGTTCTTCTCTTTGAATCATTACAGTTCAACTTGGCACTCTTGTTGTCATGCTATCATCTTTTTCTATTTTTGTGGAACTTAGATGCTTATACATCTGAATGCCTTCTCTCTGTATGCATATTGTTAATTATTTACTCTTACAATTTGTGCAAGTGTTAGTGTAAATTTTTTTTCCTCCTTTATACTGGTACTTTCAACTATATAACTGCAATCGTCTCTTATGAGAACTTGATTGTAATAAATAGATGTACCATATGGAAAGTGAATTCTTGATTAGAATTGGTCATTGCTCTGTCTGCTGGGATCTTAGATTGCAAATATCTAAATGCAACGACTTGTAGCACTCCACCCCGAACTTAGTGAAAATTGACAGATATTTCTAGAACTGGACTTTCTGTTTGGTTTTGTGGCTTTCAGAATTTCAACATTTTGTTTGGTACCTTATATGCCCAACTTTTAGCCATCCCACCCCTCTTGTCGTACCTGAGACTACTATAGATGGGACTGCTGGCGATTTGTGAAGAATAGGACTCCAACAGGCAACAGCTGTAATTAACGCGTCATATGTGAAAGTTTCCTTTTTTTAAAGCTAATAAAAAAATAGACTATAAGAAAATGTATAGCTAGGTTTACCAGTTGCATAGAAAATCTCTTCCATCATCTTTACAGTATCTGCAAAGAGGGAGCCAGTTAGTGATAAAGAGGCTTGTTTTGTGATATCAACAGCCTGGATTTGCGAAAAGCTGTCCACAAAATTACCATTTCTGAAGGTTCTATATGGACAGCTTTAGATTTAATGATCATCACTGTACTTTGCTTCTGTTAACTTTTGAAGGAGGTGTGATTGCATAATTTTCTTGATTGAAGTATGTTTATTTTGCGGCTTTCCTGTTCTTTTGGTCAATTTTGTTCCTTTGATACTGCAAGTTATGGCTTCATAAACTAGGCAGAAGTGATCTTGTTTTCTAAGTTTAATGGATTTAATTTCAAGTAAATACATGGGATTAACAGAAATTGTCATTCACTTACCCTAATTTCTACTCTCCCCAGGAATTGTTAGTGGTTCTCAAATACAGTTTCCAAGTAAAAAAATGCACTTCTAGCAGTTTTTGAAATGTTTTGGGAACAAAACATGGAAACATGAACCTTTTAGGATTGATGTTTAGAGAAGGACTGAAGTGGGACTGAAGTGCTTCCATAATTGCTTTCCATGACTTAACTACATATATTCTATTTTAAGCCTCCCCGAGAAGGTGCTTCTAGTAAGTGGTAAAACTGCAGCAGTTGTTCCTTTTAGGCCTGGTATGGTTCTGTTTCTCTGTTTATTGTTTTTGGTATGGGGTAGATAGTTTTTCCTTTCACCCGCTACACGTCTAACGAACAGTAGTCATCCTTAATGTATTTGGTGCCTTCTACTCATGCTTAATGTCCCTTGCTTTTACTGGAAATTGTTGCGTTTTTTTGTTCCATTTTATTTCATTCGTTAATTAATGGGTTTATGGGGTCTCTAAATTTATTAGTTCAGCACAGACAAAAAAAAAAATGAATTCTGTACCTTCTATGTCCAGTTTGATGCAGCAATTGAGCCAGGAGCTGGACCAGGATGAAGCTCGGACTTTTCGGAATCAAATAGGCTCACCAGTAGGAAACTCTCCTCCAGGTACACATCACAAGCCACTTTAAACAAAAAACCAGTTTTGTTTATTGTTTTATGTTCTAAAGCACAAAAAATTTTGGTGAAGAGTTTTTGAAACTTATTTGCTGACCCATGTCTTGGTACAATTACAGTACCAAAAAGAAGTTTTCAAGGTGCAGAATATTGTTTCTGCTAAAGAATGAATTGCTTAAAAAATAAGAGGGGATTTTTGTTTCCAAAAATTGTTTTGAAAGTAAGCGGCAGAACTGCATTTTAAAAAGGTAACCAGACAGGGCCTTTACATCTGTGTGAGCCCTGCTTGTCTCTTTTTTGTAAATGGGTTTTCTACAAAGCTAAAGTAGGGCAGTTATGACAGGTAACTGGCCGCATCTCAGTAGCCCAGTTGAACACAATCCTTTGCAAGGGTTTAGTCAGTCACCAGGTTTGGGAAATTTCAGTCCGCGCAGCAATTTGCCTGGCTTAGCCTCCATACTACCACCACAGTTTGCAAACCATGCAAAGATTCCACCAATTGGTAAGGACCAGGGAACAATTAGCCATGGGAGCCAAGGAAATGGACCTATGTCTCATGCCTTTCCAGAGCAAAAACTAACTGCAGGTTCTGCACCCATGTCTTCTTTTGGCGAATCAAATGCTAACTCATCTGGAATTGGAACGTTGTCTGGTCCACAGTTTCTTTGGGGTAGTCCCACTCCTTACTCGGATCATACCAGTCCTTCTGCATGGTCAACATCTTCAGTTGGCCATCCATTTGCATCTAGTTCACAGGGTCAAGGGTACCCATTCTCCAATCCACATGGCCCGTTTATCGGTTCCCCTAACCCCCATCACGTGGGATCTGCTCCATCTGGTGTTCTTCTTGACAGGCATTTTGGCTACTTCCCAGAGTCACCAGACACGTCCTTTATGAGCTCAGGTGGATTTGGGGGTACGAGCTTAGGTCGCAAAACTGCAAGTTATGTGATGAATGTGGGTCCACATCCGGTTATGAGTGCTGGCCTTTCTTTCCCTGGAAATATGCCTGAAAATGGTTCTCCTAGTTCAAGGATGATGTCATTGTCGAGGAATGGTCCTATGTATATTGCTAATGGTTCTTTTCAAGGAATTGGACTGACTAGCAATGAGGGATTGCTTGAACGCAGTCGAAGTCGGAGGGTGGAGTATAATGTCAACCAGATAGATAACAAGAAACAGTATCAGCTTGATTTGGATAAGATCAAGAGTGGCGAAGATACTAAGACTACTTTAATGATCAAAAACATCCCCAATAAGTAAGCTAAATCTAGTACTGTTTCTGTCATTCTTTTGACTGTTATATTACCTTGTATGCATTTTACTTGGTTTTATAGCTGTGAAGCATGTAAATTTCCTCAATCTAGAATCTAGATTTGCTGATTGTCTTGACGGTGTGTGCTTTTTTCTAGGTACACTTCAAAGATGTTGCTGGCAGCTATTGATGAAAATCATAGGGGTTCTTATGACTTTCTCTACTTGCCAATTGATTTTAAGGTAATTCTTCTGTGGACCTTGGATGCATTGTTTTGTAATTCACACGTTGTTGATCATAAAAAATGTAATTCCCATGTTGAATTAAAGCTGAATTAATGTACTTTTCTGTGCAGAATAAATGCAATGTGGGTTATGCTTTCATCAATATGGTGTCTCCATCACACATAATCCCCTTCTACGAGGTTCATTTCTGTAACGCTTTGTAATTATCATAGTTCTTAAATCGATCTATGAATACATACCTGTTATCGTATCGCCATATGATTATGGAATTTTTGTGGTCAAGGACAATTTTAGGAAGTGTTAAAAAAAGCATGCAGGCATGTTGATATCAAAAACAAATGCGGAAGTCAAGAATCGTCCCTTTACTCAGGGAGAAAACATTCAGTCTCATGGGCAAGTCAGTCACCTAGACTGAAAACTTGCAAAATACACTATTAGTGTTAGGTTCCCTCTATGTATCATGTAGCAACTCAGTAACAAACTGTCACAGCAGTTTGATGTTACCTGTATGGATCATATCTTCCCATCCGGCTCTGATTAAGGGCTCAAGTATCAATAAAGCTAAATCTTCCTCTAATATCTTTATCCTTTTGTAGCATTACCATCTATTGTATCGTTGCATGGCATCAATTGGAATACCTAGGTCAAAGCAAAGACAAACGTACTAGTGTACGATGAAAACTTTGCATGTTGGGCAAGTGTGAGAAAGGCAATTTTGTTTGAAGTTGTGTTGATAAAGAGCATTAATACGAGCATTAGACTTCAAGCTTAAAGGCCTTGGAAAAAGTTGGTGGAAATGAAAGACTACCAAAGCACATGAATGGTATCCGAATCAGGAATAGTAATATTCATGCACGATTCAGGTACTAAGTGAATTTGAAGGGTCAAATTCACAAATCATTTGCCTCAACTAAGATTCTAACACCTAGGGAAAGTCTCCATGATTCGTACCTAATTATCTAAATAACCAAGATAAAAAAGAGAGTTGTCGTTTCTTTGCTAAGCAAAATGAAAAGGATGAGTACGCCAATGGTTGCAGGTGTTCAGTGTTGTGTTGTTTCCTGTTCTCTGGGAGGAAGTTATTCTGAGCAATCTTTTTTTCCCTACTAAAGCGCTGAAGTACTTATCTACACAATTTGTGCAGGCATTCAACGGAAAGAAGTGGGAAAAGTTTAATAGTGAAAAAGTTGCCTCCTTGGCATATGCCCGAATTCAAGGCAAGGTAGCCCTTGTTACACACTTCCAGAATTCTAGTCTAATGAATGAAGACAAACGGTGCCGGCCAATTTTATTCCAGTCAGAAGGCCAGGAGTTTGTTGATCAGGTAATTAAGTTTGGGAAAATGACAGCCAATGACGTGTTTTGATAATTAATACCCGCCAAGGACATTTCAGCATTAACAAATATTCTTAGCTTGTCCTTGGCGGGTATTAATTATCAAAACATGTCCTGGGCTGTCATTTTCCCATTAAGTTTGTTTGCGTGCCCTTCTTCTTCTTGTTGTCTTGAACTTCTGTGTTTGGAAGCCAAAACTTGCCGGTCTGAACAAAATTAAAAATTCCCAACTGTGTTTCTGTATTCATACACCCGTTCTAAGACTTCAAACAGGCGGACATTGGAGGTAATTTCGAAATGTGATTTTTTTTTATGGCAATAAGAAATTTGTCAGCTGCCAAAAATTGTCAATAGTTTTGAAGTAGAAATCTGGTGGCACTTCACTTGAGTTTCCTCTATCACCACTAAAAATATGATATTGAACACGATGTTTAACCGAGTAAAAGGATTTTTTCCCCCCTGATTTGGGCTCGTTTGGGGAAAGGTAGGAATTCACTGGGCCAATATGCATGTTACATCCAAGAGATTTGAGACTTCAGAATATCAGAAACTCAGAATATCAGAAACTCGGAATAAATATGGAACAGCATAACAGTAAGTTGCCAATGGCTTTTGATGTTGAAAACAATACCACTTACCTTTCTAACGTTTGCTTTCGTTTTCTGTGTTTTTTTCGTTTATTACTTTTTTATTTGTTGGGTTAGGTGGCACTAATTTCTTAGCTCACCTCACCTCATAATCCTTTTGTTCCTATTACTTGGGTTAGGGCACATTGATCCATTTTCTCCAGCTGATACTGTTAAAGGTCATATGCTTGTCTAAGGTTGGGTCGTATCCATTTTCTCTACTTGATATTATTTGAAAGAATATCTTCAAATAGGTTTAAGGTAAGCATTTGTTTCCAACTCAACCTGTCAATTCGTTTATCTTCATCGACAAAGCACATCTTCAACTCTTTACCATCTCGTAAAAATTATCCCTCATTTCATCTCCATCGTGTAGTGTGGTCATTTCTTATTTATCAACATTCTCATCTTAGCACAGATTTTCTGATCATGTTTTTTCTTCACCGTCCAACATTCTGTACCATATATCAAAGCAGGATTTATAGCAGCCCTATAATCTTGTCTTAAAGTTAATAGGAACCTACAAATACACATTAGTGCTCATGCAATCCTATCCCGCTTAGTTGTAACTTGGATTTTTGAGCCTGATTAGAACGTTACCCAGAAGCTTGATGATATATATAAACTCGTCGTGTGGATTTCTAATTTTCTAGGATCTCAGAACTTTTAAGCAGAGAATACATCAAATCATTTTCTGACGTATATGGATTGTCCAGGAACCACTACTCTCCAGCAATTTGAACATCTGTATTCGCCAGCCAGATGGGTCTTACTCCGGGGATTCACTAGATAGCCCAAAGAGTAATCTGGATGAGAAGCAAGAGATCTGAGAGCCGTGCATGGCCTTTAATTGGTGGTTGAGTTCTAACTAGTGCATCGGTATAAAGTGTATAATCGATTGTATTATAAGCAGTGTCCGCTTTTTGGGTGTGGATATATTACCTATAAGTATTCACAAGGAAACTGCAAAAAGACCGAGAAAGAGGGAGCATTTTGTTGTAAGTAGAGCAACAGGAAGTTGATATCTAAGTAGGAGGGAGGAATAAGGTGGAGCATACAACTGACAAGTGAAGAACCCGCGTTTGCCACTTCGACTTTGACTATGAGCTCTCCTTGTTCTGTTGTGTTTTTTTTTTCCTTTTTTGGTGACGAGTCTTTTGTGTTAATCTGCAAATAATACATGTTTATTGGGGTAAATATGGAAAGGGAGTTGAGAGTATATTCTGGGGCTGTTTTCAGAAGTGTACAGAATGAAAGACAAACAGACCCCTGGTTGTGTCCAGTGTCCAGTGTCATCATGTACCTAATGAACTGAACTAAAGAAATTGTGTATTTGATGCGTCATTGTACAGTTATTTAACTTTAACCATTAGGTACATGGCATCTCTCTCTCTCTCTCTCTCTCTCTCTCTCTCTCTCTCTCTCTCTCTCTCCTGTGTGTGGTTATACATCTGCATCTATCTATCCCTATAACCACCTGGTCCGTATAGTTCATGTAGAGCCGCTTTTCTTTTTCTTTTTCCAACAGAAGTCCAGAAAATTAGGAAATAAAATCTACCTCACCAATAACCAACCTATTACTCCTTGACTCACTTGTCTCATTAATCCTTTCAAATTCCTCATTTACCCACAACGAATTGGAACCAACAACATAAGGTATAATTAAAGGGTAGCTTATTTATTTTCTATTTTTATTAATTCTGTGACCATTTACCGAAAGGGTATTATAATAAATGGTACTATTTATTTTACTATCTACTTCTCATGTACCCAAAATTATACTTTTACTCTCTCAGTTGCCTCTTGTGTCTATCTTACTTGGCGGTATTAAACAAAATTTCTTTTTGAACAGGTATTAAACAAAAATTTTAAAAAATCATAAAAATGTTAGTATAATTTACAAAATAAGATAGTTTTTTGAAATATAGAGATGCAATTGTTTTTTTTTCTCTTTTTCTTTTTCTAAACATTAGTTGTCTGAAGTTCGTTCTCCACCTCCCATTCCATGCTCCTTCAAATTGAAGATTTCTTGAATCAAAGCACAGCTTAAAAAGTAATGGGACAGTAAATGCAAGTGTCCAAGTCCAAACAGAAAATTAGCAGACTACAACTACATGTGGCCTCTGCTTGGATGCAAAGATGTGCTGCTTAACAAATTTGGAATCTCATACAACTTTAGTCAGTCTTCTCTCAAGTTTGAGCAGAATGTGATTTCCGTTTTCTTCAACACCAGAATCACGTAACGTTGCCTGCAAATAGCTAACTCGAAACACAACTAGAGATGTACGACGTTTGGAAACCATAATAAAACACACGGCAAGCCTACGCATTAGTTCAATTGAATGTCAGGATAAATATGATAGCAACAAAAGCTGTCTCAAAAATACAATGGAGCATTCCTTTGGACCTTATTGAAGGCAGCGGCAGCCATTCTTTTGTCTGATTCAATCCCCTTCAAAAGCATTTTAGATTTGAAGAGCATCTGCAATCGATCCGGCAAGGCTCAAAACTTCAAAAGGTGCCTTATTTGCTATGGCTTTCACAGTTTGAGGGCATGAGTCCGTGATCCAAAAGTAGGCGAAGGCCTTCTCTGATTCAGCTGAATATAAACATAAACGGCCATCAGAATCCAAAGTAAATGCAAAAGAAAGGAAAATAATTGTCAATATTCAGAAAATTACCCTCATTCTTGTGAACAAACCGCTCCCATGATTGCTTAGGAAATACACCATGGGTTACATAAGCACTCACCTTTGATGCACCATGGGCTGCCAAAACTTTCTGGTACAGCCAAAGAGGTGGTAAAATGAAGGGAAAATCAAATACAAGAAATAAGTAGCATAATCAGCAAGGATAAATTTTACAGCAAACTCCATTTTCCAGTTTCACACAGTGAGGTTGTGATGTACAAAAGTAAATAATGATGTACAACACACAATATGAAAAGGAGATAACTTTGTCTCAGATAAACGTAGGCAATACCCTTTCAAACTACACCAGCAAATGAAAAGCAAATAAACTAGCTCGTTTTAGAAGATGGGGATGATCTCACATTTTTAATTCGTGAATCCAAATCCAATATTGTAATTCATGAATCTAATCTTTCTTGTAGCTACTTGGATATGCTCTGACTTCATATGTTTCCCACTCACTCTCAACCAACTTGATGGAATATCTTTCCATTAAATAGCTTGATTTTTCTAGACTGCTAATAATGGGTCGTTTGAACCTCACTGACTTCTCTTCGCAGTCACAAATCCAATGACAGTTACGATTTATTGCCAACTTTCTTTCAAAAAACTTGTTCCTTGAACAAAATGATTCAAATTAGATAGAAGAGAACAAGGGGGTGTCTTATCAACAGAAGTACCTGGCACTCGATTAGTGTACCTCCAGATTGCACCAAATCATCAACAATGACAACATGAAAACCAGCAGGATTACCCTCTTTGAGCCGAACTATTCGTTTATCGCCTTCCCGAACTTTTGCACAAACCACCTGCCATTAGCCAATGCCAAACACCAAAGACAATATAAGAGAGGAAAGGAATAAGACTTCAATGTGGTGGGGAGAAGTGGGGAGAAACAATACCCACCATGGGAAAGTGATCCAGTTGCTTGTGGAAGCGCTTCCAAGCTCCATCGTCTGGAAAAGCGACTACTATCTAAACGGAAGCAGCTATTAGATGAGAGATAATGAATGTGCAGAGAATTTGACAGGGAAAAAAAAAAAAGCAACAGGAGGCAGGGGAGAAACCCTTGAAGAAAGAACAAAATTATGTGGAAATGCTAAAATACTTGCTTTATCAGAATCAGGAAGCTGTTGAAGGCGTTGTTTCAACAAGGGAATACCAGTTTCAAAACAAGGCAGAACATGGTCACTAAAATAGAATCTTTCCTGCAAAAGATGCCAAAAGAATAAGAGCATAAGGACAACATGGCCGCAAAAGGGAGGGAAAGAGAGAAAGCAAAACACCATTTGAAATTGAGTTCAAAATTCCTGCCTCCTGATACATCTTGAACATTTGAAATTGCAAAAAACCAGATCATTCTTCACAATACGGGAAACCATTCAAAATTCCAGCCTTCTGATTTATCCAGAACATTTGGAATATATGAAGGCAACCATACCTTATCTCTTTTCTAATTTTTATGCTGCGTCTATGAAGATAACTTACTATCAAACAACTGAAGAAGAAGAAAACATGCAGATGAAGCCAGGGAACAATACACCATATCCAGAAAAGAGCAGATGTAAAGAGGTAAACCTAATTGCCTCAGGTGCTTGTCTCTGAGTCGTTCAATTGGTTAATTAGACAATTCTTTGAGAGTTGTCATGCCCATAGAGTTGGTAGTGGGATCAAAGTTTCAGCTCACCTATTTACTTATTTTGTAGTACATCGTTAACTGTTGATATTTGATTATAGAAATGGACTCGAACAAACCAAGAGAAGTCAATCAAAAGAAACTGAAACAGAATGAACGGCATATCATGTATTTTTCACTCCTTATATTAAACAGGAAAAGAGACATCTAATTTAGCATTATATTAGTCTCCATGCATTACGCCTGGTGGTTTTCCAAGACACAGCCAAATGTATACAAACCAACTCCAAAATTCTATCATGTACAAAAACAGATAAGATACACATCTGCCAGTATTTAGTGACGAAAATAATGAAGACATTTGTGGTGTGATAAGAAGGACCTTCCTGTCAGAAGAAATTGTACCTATATCTTAGTAACACACATACACACACACATACATACATATATATTTTCCTTGGTTGTGGCAGCTTCTGCAAGAAGCTAAAAGGTAAATTCACAGCAAGTTCATAAAAAGGTTTCTTCAACAGCATCAGCACTTCTACAAGCTGCTAAAAGAGAAGCTTGTCCCTTAAATATTCAGTATTTTTTTCCCTGATGGGGTCACATGAATTGTTTTTTTTACCCCTAGTTTATTTCAAATTCCCTAATTAGGGAGAAATGGTTGCTAAATTCAATTATAATGTGATATCTCCGAGATTGATGACAAATTAATAAACAAAATGATTGGTTTCAACTCAACTATTGCATAAACTTTCTACGTTGACCCCAATATCCTATGTTTACCTACCTTTTTTAGTTAGCTGATTTAGTTTATACTTTATAGGGGTCTGAATAGCATACAAAATTTAAAAATCTAATATCATCGTAACAAGTATATAAAAATTGATGGGGTCAGTGGATCCCATCACCCTACTTGCAGTGTCCCCATTGCAAGCACGAAATCATATACAGCATGATTGAAACAACTTAACAGAAGTCAAACCTG
>BPLS01000238.1:15174-35691 GCA_019656275.1 Rhododendron kiyosumense
CAATGCATGTATGTCATAGATAACTAAACTTGTTGGACCACCCCTTGAAATGGGAATATTTGATAAAATCCTTGCCATGGTAAATGCAGTCGCCACGTCACCTTCCTCTTCCATACGCTCGAATGAACCAGTTGGAAAGAATGGTAATACCAACGTAAAAGAAGCAACAAACAAGCGTGGCAGTGCAAATATGACAGAAAGCTGTTCAAAGATGACTCCCGGGGAGCTAAAAGATGCTAGAAAGGCAACATGGTGCCCTCGAATGTCTTGAGCATTGTTTATGAAGAGATTTGGAAATCCATCATCAAAACTCCTGTCACATGCATGAAGTCGCAAGTTATCCCATTCAACCAGATCAAATCACTCACGAATCAGTACTACAAATTTTAAAGAGCAACAGTTATTCAACTTGTAGTAAATTTTCTGAAAATGAGAAACACAACCACGAAATAAAGTTTCAAAAAAAAAAAAACCATTCCAAATCAGAAAGAGGACTAGTACATAAGAATAAAATCTTCATTATAATCAATCGACAACAATTGCTTTATCAGGTGGTCATCAAATAGATCCATTAATTCGTAGAGCTATTTACCCAATTGCAGACATTTCTGGAACACCTCTAACAGAGGAACAAATAGTCAATTTTGAAAGAAGTCATTGTTAACCTCTATCAGATATCAACCTCTTGATTCAGAAGTGAACAACTGGCATCGGTATCTCAATTCCAATTCAGATCGTCTTATTTTTGTTTATCGAACCGAGAGATCCATGAATCAGGATCGTGATGCAACATTTAGTAATTTAGCAATACGATTGTAGTATTAATTTCAACATTTGGTGTCACCCCATTTTTCCCAAAGAATATTAATGATCTTGAAAACATTTAATAAAGGGGAATATCACAAACATGTTTCTGTTATGAGTCCAATTCTCAAACAGAAAACAGATGAGGGGGAAAAGGAATTGAAAATCAGGTGATATGAAGCAGTGCAGAAGAAAGCATTAAAATACCACCCACTGAGTTTTCTCGTCAAGGAGGCGGGCAGTCACTATGTCAATGCATCTTAGCTAAAAGGATATGTCAACCTCCAGGCTCCAACGTGAGGTTACTCATACTAGAATATTAAAACATATACCCCAACCCTACGATTACTTTTTATGGCCAGTGGGATCTCTCCCTCAGGTTTATTTGTATTCCATACCTTATACCTGACTTTTTCTTTTCGATAAGTAAGAAGGGTTATATAAAACAATTGGCACATAAATCAATAGGCTTGAAATGGGTGTCCCTATGCATCAAGCCATGCCAAGGAAAACAAAATACGCATCAATCTATTCATGAAAGTTGATAAAATTGCAAAACTGATTCAATAAATCAAAGAAGGCTCAACTTCTCCTCAGAACCAACTACATGAAAATGCTCACAATTCTACTTTTTAGAGCAAAAAAGTGGAGTCTCCACGCCTTCAAAAAGTCCATCTATTGCCTCCATCCATAGAGTCCACAACGAGGCAGTGGTCCTAAACACCGAGACAGAGCCCAGAGTATTCTACCCAATGCGCCATAGATGAGGAGCTCCATTTACCAATCAATTTTTCACTCACTCCAAAGATAATCACTAACCACAGAGCCTTTATCATGACGACTCTTGCAAGGACTGGACAGTTCACCTCCAGTCTTGTGAGTCACCAACAAAGATGACACCAAAAGCAAACTCTCATACCATTTCCAACCACAAACCTCATGTGGGAATAGAACTCTTGCCAACTGCTCCTTTACAAAGACAATAAGACTCACTAACCGCCAAATAGATCCAGTCTCCCCACTTACTCCCATACTTCACCGTCACCACCTATGAAGCATCGATACCGGTAGAGATCACCGTATCCAGCGTTGGATACTCCGGGTACATGCGACACGTTGGGGTCACACGGGAACACGTATGGGACACACCACGTGGCGTGTCTATTAAATTATATTGTTTTTCATGCTGGGAGTACCAAAAAGTGTAATATAAAACATGTGCGTATGTGAATAGGCATTCACAATCAGGCAATAACGCATTGGAAGGACCCTATCCTAATTTCCATGGGGTGTTGTGAACAACAGAACGCATGAAACAATGAGTACATCTACATTTTAATAAGAATAAAAACGGCTTGGCAGATAGATGATGAAAATAGGACATCAAATAATTTGCACAAATAACAAGCTTAATACCCCACCAAAAGATACACAAATATGGAGTGTTATGTATCACAGAGATGGTGGCACTAGAGGGTGTGGCAGAATGTCGTAGGAAGAAGAAAAGAATCATGATAATTAGAATGAATGCAATAACTTGGTCATTCCTAGCCCCTTAACAGTTCAGCAATTAACTCTTCTTCCTTTTTCTCTGGGCAAGTTAAGTTTTCATTGAGAAAAACACATCCAGCAAAGGTATACCCTTGCAGTCCAGTACAAAGCTACTAGTTACTAACTAGCTAGAATCAATACAAGGATGAAAAGGAAAACAAGCTAAGCAAAGACATAAGGGGGAATTTGCCATGTAAGGCAACCTAAACAATTAACATCAGTCTTTTTAATGCCTCTCCAAGAGGTTAAGCAATTAACTTTCTCTTTTTGTTTTTTGAACAAGCAATTAACTTTCTCCATCAACCCTTAACTAGGACCCTTCTTAGCATTTGTGTTCCTTGATTTCGTTTCTTGCCCACTTCATCTCTACATTCTTTGTTTTGTATATTTGTCCTATCATTAGTCCATAAGGAGCATAACCTAATTGCACAATGTCCTTCAGTCCTTCAACATTTTCACCCTGAAACTCAAACATTCTACCTAAACACATTAACGCAAACATGCTGGTTCATATGAAACCAAAGATCCTTCAAGACTGAGCTTTGAGTTCATATGTATAGATTTAGAACTAAGCAGTGAAAAATAGTAATACCCAGCACCAATTTCATGAGAAAAATTACACTCACCCAAAATAAGAGATAATCTAACTCATCTGAACCATGATAATACTCTAGAGAAGAAGAAAAATAACAAAACGAAGAGAGAGAGAGAGAGAGAGAGAGAGAGAGAGAGAGAGAGAGAGAGAGAGAGAGGACCTCCAGTTGATGGATTGAAGCTGAATAAGGTCGGATTGAGCGGCTACTTTGCGAGCAAGATCTTCAGACTCCACGCAGTGGAACAAAAGCACTTGCTTCTTGTTGGGCTTCTCCATGTGGGTTTCTTGATCTTAATCAGTTGCCCAAGTTTGAACCCTCTGAAGTCTGAACTTCAACGTTGGCTATTTCAGAAAGGGGTTTAATTTGCCGCCAATAAAGTAGTATCGAGTATCGACATTCGTGCGTACGCAGGTGAAAGAGAGGATCGGACAGGAACTAGGGGTGCGAAGTGCAAATAACTATTCCCCGGAGCTTCTCAACACACACCAATTTGGTGGGGGTCGCTGCCTCCTATTTTCTTCTTTAGTCCACTGTTTCATATAACCTATCCACAATATTTTAAATAAAAATAATTTCTTCACATAACCCATTAAATGTACCAAATCTTTCCATTATATCCTCCCCTCTCAAAAATTACCCTTTTAACTTTCGGCCTATCCAAATACCAAACCCTAACCCCCCCTCTAACGTCTCCCACCAACTGACCCACCTCCATCGCCCACACACCTCCATAGCTACCATCGCCATTCTTGCCAGAACACTGACGCTGCCATTCCCTCCTCTCTTCAAGGTGTCGTTCTCGCTCTGTCTCCCTCTCTCGGAATGCGCTGAAATCAACCTGTGCTCAGTCAATCGTACCAATAATTCCATGGAACATGATAGCCTGAGACTGAGACCTAACTGTTCTAAATAAGCATATATTTCGGCAACGAAATGATGAAATCGTACCAATTATTCGGTATCCAAGTGCTGAAATATTATAAAAATTTCGGGTTGTAAATGCTGAAACAAAACATTACACAAAATTCGGTATCTAATTGCCGAACTACTATATACAAATCCTACATACATTTTAGTAAACAACTATTGAAAACAAGATTATAACTTGGTAACTACGGACTTGTTTGATAACCTAAATTCAGCACTTAAAACTGAATAATTAAGTAATAAATGATTCAGTAAATTTGATAACCACATTTTACATTACTTAACAAATTAAGTACTACTTAAAATATAGGCCAAAAAGTTGAAAAAAATTAAGTAGTTTTAAGCTACTTAATTGTGACTAAATTTTTGTGTACTTACATTCCACCATTTCTCCTAAAACCAATTGGTGGTAGGAAGGGTTTCAATTAAATCTTTTATGGCATTCGACATCGCACCCGCAAGTCTGTTTTTAGAACGGTCGCAGGGAGTAGTATTGTGTAACCAAATCCATGGGGGTACTTCGGGCCCAACAATCCCTCCCTCACGATGACGCTCCCGCGACTTCAACCCATGACTTCCCGGCTCTGATACCACTTGTCGGACCGCTTTTCCACCATCTCTCCTAAAACCAATTGGTGGTAGGAATGGCTTCAATTAAGTCTTTTATGGCATTCGACATCGCATCCGCAAGTTTGTTTTTAGAACGGTCGCAAGGAGTAGTATTGTGTAACCAAATCCATGGGAGCAGTCCGGGTCCAACACATCATATCACCACTACAACCACTCCCACCAACACCTCCACCACCACCACGTCCACCACTCCACCACCACCACCACCACCACTACCACCACTACACCACCACCACCTCCACTACTACCACTACTCCTCCACTACATCACCACCATCAGCTCCACCACTCCACCACATCACCACCACTAACTCCACTACTCCGCCACCACCACCACTTCCTCCACTACCACCACTACCACCAGCTTCACCATTCCATTACAACCACCAACACCACTACCATCACTACACTACCACCACTGCTCCTACCACCATCATCACCACCACTCCACCACCATCATCACCACCACTTCACCACTACCCACCACCACTACCATCACTACACCACCACCACACCACTCCACCACTACCAGCACTACACCACCACTCTACCACCTCCACCACTTCACTACCACTACCACTCCACCATCTCCACCACTCATCCACCATTATTAGAAGTATATTATGACCGTTAGTAAATTAAGAGAGAATTGGAACAGAATTAATTCATTTTTTTAATTCAATACTTAATATATTTATCAAACAGCTTTTCAGCTTAAAAATTTCAGCATTTAGTTTCCAGTACTTAATTTTTTAGCTTTCAGCTTTCAGTTTTTAGTTTTATCAAACAGTCCCTACATGTCGAAAATTTATACACATATCAGTGATTAACTGCTGAACTTTAATATAACAAAAATAATACATATAATTCGGTACTTAAATGCTAAAAATGTATTTCAATTTCGGTAACCAACTGTTGAGTATGTTAATATTTTACAGTGGTTAGCTACCGAAATTATTTAATTTATTCGAACCTGAAACACCAAAAAAATGGTTTAAAATTTTGTAAATCAAACATAAATCAGACGACACTGTACAGCAACCACAACAAAGCAGAGACCATTGTGAACGAAAAAAATAACCTCCTCGCGCAGCTTCCAAGATACAGTGTCCATCACAGTATCTTTTTCCTCCTCAGCCATCATATAGTTGTCAATAGAATTTGATTTCATTTCAATTTCAAAGTCCAAACCTATAAGTGGGTCATCTTGAATCTTCCATTGATACAATATTTGGCCATTACTCCTCCTCCATTGAAAAATTTGAGAGAGAGAGAGGATGAAGATGAAGAAAAAGAGAGCTTGAGAGAAAGAGAGGAGAAGAGAAGATGAAGAGCAGTCGACTTGTAACAGCCCTGATTTTCGGTCAGTAAAAATTTCGTTAAATATTTGAATTTTATTTTTATTACTTGGATTTACTTTTAAATTTCTATAATTTGTCATAATTACATTTCAGCCCTTAAAATTTTATTTCTTACACTTTAGTCCTACTTAGCAAGCCTAGTTAGCTTCTAACCATTTGGTCGGAGGAACTAAACTAGAAAGTCATCTAGTTACCATAAATGGACCGTTTTACCCCTCTTGAACCTTTTTGACCCTAGACTAAGAAGTGAATATTCCTTTTCTTTTAATTATTTTGGTTTTATTCTTTATCCATTGGACAATAATTGTTAGGGTAATGTTTACCCATTGGACAATAGCTTCCCCATTATTATATCTTGATAAGTACTTGTGTATATATATATATATATATATATATACATATGTGTATTTGCCACATGCAAAAGGACATGTAGTCTTTTATAAAAGCTTAGTTTGTTATATAAAGTACATTGTCCTTTATTATCCCTTGGTTATTAACCATTAGGAGATTTATTACCCAATGGGTAAAAGGTTAAGTCTTTCACCTAGTACATGGATGGATTAATCTAGTCTTTTTATTTATTCCCATGTGCCAAAGTACAAATATTTTATTATGTAGTACTTAGTAGACTTAATGACCCTAGGATTCTCTAAGTACTCTTTATTTATTTAAAATTGGGGTTTTGAACTACCTAAGGTACATGAGTACATAAGTATATTATATATTAGTACTTGAAAGACTAAAATACTACCTTGGTACACATGTGTCTAATTACTAGTTTATTGAGAAAATCTTGAGTTTTAAGACTACTTTTGATTCTAAGTACAAAAGTACCCATTATTTTACTTTGTATTATTGCATTGAAGTACATATATATATACATATATGCTAGTACATGAGAAAGAGAGAGGAGAGAGAAAGAGAGAGAAGCCGTGAGAGAGGGAGAGAGAGAGGTGGAAGAAAGAGGAGACATTTGGTTGTACATGATCTTAATCTTCCAAAGTACTTCAAATCTTTGGGTTGTTATTCTTCCAAGCAAAGACTTAACTTCCAATGTCCTTCCTTGTACAATTTTCTAATTGTTTAACCCTAAGAATCTTGTACAAACTCCTTTCCACCACATATTCTTCCAAGAATCAAATCTAGTACTAACCCTAGCCATGCAACCCTAGGATTTTTGCTTGATCTTCCATAAAAAGTAGATTTTATGGAATAAAAAAATTGGTTGTAGAGAGAGAGAGAGGGGCCGGCCAAGAGGGAGAGGAAGGGAGCCCTTGCCTATAAATAGAAGGCCATTCCAAAGCTTGAACTCACACCTCAAAGCAATTGCTCTTCCTTCTCTCTAGAATTTCTAGTGTTCTTTGTTCTAAAGTTCTAAGTTTTCTTGAGTTCTTAAGAGTTCTTGAGCAAAATCACCAAACCACTTCCAAATACCACTCTTAGATCTTTAAAGTAGTCCACATTAGTTAGTAAGTTGTTTCTAGGAAGAGAAAAGATCATCTCTCTTCCTTTCAAAGCAAATCGGAGCCGTTACGCCGCCGAAATTCAAAACCGACGACCAACTTTCCATAGCCGACCACCGTCAAGAAGAATGGTAGTTTAATCTTGCCCATCTAACTTAGTATCGTTCAAATCATATGTTAAAAATAATGGATGTTATTTAGTAGCAACTTTGATCATTATTTTAAAAAGTAGATAAAGTTATCTTTTGCTTAAAAGTTGGAGATGCATGAATTATGTTTTCTCATGGTGATTCAAGCATGCTATGTAGCTTAAAGTTGGATGATATTGTTGGAATGAGATGCATGTTGGTATGTAAAGTCTTACACTGCGGAGTCTTGCATGAGAACGAGACACGAAAACCGAGAAAGGTAGAAATATGGCATCTAAGGTGTGGTTTAACAAGAAGAATGTGTTTTCCAAGGATGGAAATATTTTCGAAACTACGTAATGACCATTTCAAGGGTATTACGTGAGTAGTGTGTGTTCCAATGGGAAACCGGAGCGGCGGAACCATTGTGAGGGTGTGTGAGTTCCCATGGGAACCCAGAGCGGCGGAACCATGATGAGTTATGGCTTGGTTATCCGCGGAGAGGAGCCAATGCAATTGTGTGCCAATGGGAACCCGGAGCGGCGGAACCATTGTGCGGATACTCGGGAACCCGGAGCGGCGCAACCGAGGTTGGGTGTGTAGCTTGGTTATCCGCGGTATGGAGCCAATGCAAATGATTTTGAAAGATGATTTTGTAAGTGGAAATGATTGACATGGTCTACGACGAGTCTCGTAGGAGAAACAAAGAGAATCATGGACACCAACGATAGTTGAATATCGAATGTGGATGAGTAACTGTTTATATACGTATCATGTGGAAATCGATGTTTATATACGATCTATTGTTTGTAAGTAGGATTTTACTATTGAGCCTTCGTAGCTCATGGTGTTACCTTATGGTGACCCTAGAATATTATATGGGTGGCGACGCCGGTATAATATGTCAGATCTGATAGACGAACAGGGCGAACTCTTTACCTTGGAGACGTTTGGAGCCGAAGAACTCGCTAGGTTGGAGGAACAAGAGGAGCAGTAGAGTAGGAACCTTAGTTCCCTTTTGTTATCTATTTTGTAATTTCAAATGCTCTTACGAGGGCTATGTTGTAATAATGAGCAGTGACTCACTTTATTTCTGTAATAAATTATCCCTTTAACGTACCTAAAATTCGGGGCGTTACACGACTGGTGTGTGTGTGTGGTTTTTTTTTAAACAGTCGACTGATTTTTGAAGAGGAAGGGGGAAAAAGATAATTTAGGGTTTTGGTCATAAGGGCAAGTAGGTCATTTCATGTATATGTCTAAGGGCAAGTAGGTCATTTTGCATTAGGGAGTCATGTTGTAATTAGTTGGAAAATTTTAGCACGCTAAGAGAGAAAATAGAGGGTTGTGAATAGTTGCCCCCATTTGGTATCCTAAGCCCCAAAAGATTCCAAAATCATGCGTTATTACAATTTTCTCCCAGGTTAAATTATCAACGGTCATGCTAATCTCCACTGGACGGAAGATAATATGTTAATAATTTCAGACAAGTTCGGATATCAGTACATATCAAGGATAATAATACATTTTCATAGATATCAATTCAATTTTCTTGGATATCAAGTATTTTTACCTATTATCTTCTGTCTTTTAGGGCAGATGTTAGCATTTTCCCATAATCAATGAGAATAACTTTTAATTTTTGAAAATCATTCCAACGATACAAAAAAAAGAAGAAAAAGGATAAAAAAAAAAAAAAGCGATACAAAAAAAAGACAAAGAAAATCGAATTTCCTAGAACGTTTTTTTTTAAAATTTTTTACACACTCCCTTAGTCATACGATCCTTCAAAATTTCTTTTGCTCACACTTTTAATTCTCACAGTCACGGATTATAGTCGTATGAGAGATTTTTAAAGACGCTTTTACGCTCATATACTCATATACTGCTGCAGTATCTGCACTCGCATGTAAATTATGTGACTTAACACCCTCCCATACAAGTGTTTATTTAGAACGCACAGGGGCCAATAAAGGCATGGTCCCGGCCCTTGGGACACTGAATAATTTTTCCTCCGAAACCAGAACTAGAAACTGGTGGCCGCAACCCCATTGCTTCCCCTACGGCCTTACCACATGCTACTTTTAATCATTGCAAGAACGATTGATACCAAATAACGTTCGACTGTTCATTCTAAATGTTCCATAATTGCATTTCTAAATGTTCTATAATTGCATTATGGAAAATTCTAAAATCAACCCAATGAATTGACAATAATAAGTGTGTGAGTGTATATTAAAGGGTGCAAAAAGTACATAGAATTACGTGTTATTCTTGTTTTCTAATGTAATTATCGTCAGCCCAATGGACCGACAATAGCAAGACCGTTGCATTATTAGTGGTATCATAGAAAAGAGTCGAAGCCTTGGAGTAGTGGTGGTAGGGTGGATCGATATGGAATTAGGGTATGGAAAGCTTGAAGTGAGTAATTATGGCATTAGTATTGTCATGCCGCAAATCCGGGGAGCATAATACCGACCGTGAACCATAGAGCAATCATGGATCACGAAATTTGATTAAAAATATTTTAACAACTCGAAACTAATAAGTAAAAAACAAATATTTTATTAAAACAAAATGTGCAAACTTAAACCAATATTTTTTTTACAGCAAGATGAGCACAATGTTTCATATCCTCCAAACTCCTAAGTTATCAACAAAATGCTAATAGCAAATGTGCAGAAGCTGTTTGACACAAGAAAAGAATAAAAATGCAAACACCCTAGAGGTCCAAATAAAAGGTCCCAACAATGTCAAAGAGTCCACTACAATGCCTCATGCACTAACTTGAAAAAAAAGGTGGAATAAATCCGTTAGGTGAAAGCTCAGTGAGTAGTCAATTATGATAAGGGTAAAGAGTACAACATCACATACTTTTAAACAAAAGATAACTGAGAGTTTCAAAGAAATGGTTTCAAATCATGAAGGCGGTTCAATGAATCATATCAATGAACTAAATAACTAACAAAGTCAATGGCTCAATTAATAATATCAATGAGATAAATGAATTGATTAATGAATCACAAGAACAACAATTGAATCATCATCATCTGCACTTTAAAACAAGCAGTCTGCCAAATAATATTCAGAATGACGAACGATATTAATACGAGAATTCAAACCAAAATGGGGAAACCATAATTACCAAGTAAGAAAAAAAAAAAAAAGATATATAAAATGTATAAGTAATTTCAAAAGTTCGAGCATAGTATGTATACATAAGTCTAATCTTGTTTGAACATAAAATCGCAAAACTAAATAACAAAAGAGTTGAATGTTAAATCACATTGACTTCTAACATGAAAAAATAAGTAAAAACTGAGACACATATTTTTTTCCGTGACTTTGATGAAATATAGATAGTTAATTTTAATCAAACATTAAAAACTTTAATTTGAAAAAAATAGAACAAGAAGACTTGGTTCTTTAGTGTACCTGTTTGGCTGAGATCTTTGACTACTTCAAAATTATGATTGTGTGGGAGTGTACCAGAAAAGACTTATAATTATCCTTTTCGGATTTAAGCTTATAAAATGCCAAATTTAATCAGGCGATTGTGTTGTCGGTTCAATTACCTCAACGAAGAGGATTTTTTCTTTGAAGTATTGAAACGACAAAACGATTCACTAGAAATTCAACAATCAAAGAACAAGATACCTTGATCAATTCAAAACAACTTGCTTTCCAAAATGCTTCTCCAACTTCGAAAGAACACAAACAAAACAAATTACAGTGTAATTACTACTACTATGACTACTCCTAACTACTTCGAACTAAGTCTAAGTCCCTAAATTACTGCCTATGGACGAACCAAGCATAACATAGCTGTTTGTTTGATAATTTGTCTGGGGTCTTTCCTTCTTTTATTTCTTCTATTTATAAGCAATTCCTTGGGTCTTCTCAATGGCTTCCATTCTCCCGCTTAGCTGCCTTCAAAGTCACTCTAGCGTTTGATTTCAAACTTTCCCTCCATAGTTTTTTTATTATAACTGACCATAGTGGTTCAGTTAATCCATTACCCCACTTCTCTTAATTGCATCGTGTTTGAAGTGGGCAGTTTTATGCCCAAATCTCTACTTTCTTGACTGTGTCAAATTGACATATATAACTGTTCTTGTTTGAATGGGACAGTTTGCACCTTTGGGCTTCGAACTGCATGTCTCGTTTGACTCTTTATTTGAGTGACACTTGGCAATGTTCATTCTTACTCACAAAATGACATTGAATTAGTCAGAACGTCATTGTTCTTTTAAAGGTGTGATTCTATACGTTTCAATCCATGTGTGTTCCGTTTTGCTCAATGTAAGTGGCCACCTGTCATCTTCTGATTGGGCCAATAAATTCTCATGCAAACAGTACCTAATTTTTTGGGGGTATTTAAATCATTTAATAGCCAAAATCTAACGGCGTAAGTCTCTAGTTAACGAAATGGGGGAATTTAGACAATAGATTATACAGTAAGAGAGGTCTGTATAATTTTTGAAACCTCATAGTTGGTCTCTGCATTTGTCAGAAATTTCACGTGAGGAAAGTCAAATTTACCCATAGAACTATGTATTACATGAGTTCTGCTACACACACAGTAGATCTGTGCACAGATTTCATTGTGGGGCCCACCACGGGTCCCACACAAATCATCCAAGCTGTTTATTACATGTAAAATATTTTTTCAAGGGTCACCGTAAAAAATAAGCTCAATCCGATACTATAGGTGTTTCATCCAAGTATCTAACTTTTCATTCAGATTTTCGGATAATAAAAAATTACATGGTTGGATCGAGTACCTATAGGTATTGGATTGAGCTTATTTTTTATTGAGACCATTGAAAAAATGTTTTATATTTAATGAATGGTTTGGATGATTTGTGTGGGTCCCACAACGAAATCTATGCACAGATCTGCTATATGTGTAGACTTTCTGGTATTACATTGTGCTAGGCGAAGTACCAAATTTAGCACTGGGAATAACGTCGTGCTACTTTCTGTTACACATAAAGAATGTTTAATACTGATCAAATCATATTATAAATATGTCGTGATAAATATTTAATATGGTGGATTATATATTTGGGAGTGTGATGGGCATAAAATATGGTACTTAAAAGACTCTCATACTTGCCTTGTTAGTCTGAACTTAATAGTTATTTTATGACTTATTATTACTTATTTATGTTTTGTACGTATTGTTGGGCTTGATCACGCAAAATTGTTTCATCCAAGACTTATGAGATGAATTCTGAATCAAGTGGGCCTAACCCAATCTAAAATAGAAGATTTTTTTTTTTTTTTGAAAAGCCACTTCATTTCATCACCCGAAGGGAAAGATTTCATCACAAATACAAGGAGAGAACCAAAACTACTAAGTCGAGACACGAGTTACTGCTTTAAGCACACAGGCTACAGACTCTAAGAAACCCTGCCGAAGCAAACCTACACTAAGTGCTGGTATGAGAGACCTGTCAGCGACTTAGAAGTAAAGGCTCTAAAGAACCTCAGCTCAGACCTCGAACAATAAGCGCAAGGATGAAATCGACAACCAACCACACGAACAAAAAAAGCAGAAAAGAAAAAAAACTGAACAGCCACCAAAGCCACTGTATTACTGCCCTGATTTGACTCACTGAGTCAGCCCGCTTAGTCGCCCCACTGAGTCGCCGCACCGAGTTGAAGCAAAGAGTAATAAACGGATCTGAAGGCTGTCCGGCTTCTTCCCCGGAATGAAACCAAGCTCCATCGCCGGCCGCCTGCGAAATCCGGAGCCTTATTCCGTCGGGGGGAGCCTAAACCACCCAACGTCATCTCCTCGTCGGCCCAAACAAGAACCCTTACCAGAAGAGGGGAACGGTTGTAGGTGGCTGGAGGAAGAGGTAGCGGAGGGAGAGGAGGCGGAGGGGGCGAGTTCTGGCAGGGCCATGGAAGACCGGAGGTGGAGATGAAGGTCGGTGGTGGGCAGGGAGAGGGACGGGCGAGGGTGGGGCACGGAGGCGGCAGCCCCACACCCAAAACACAACACCAATCTGGAAACTGGAAAAGGGAGGAGGCTGAGAACAGATAGGGGTGGAAGAGGGGAGAGAGAGGAGGTGCGGAAAAATAGAGCGGTGAAGGAGGCGAAAACCCTAGGGTGGGGTAGAAGAGGAGACCGGCGGCTCCTAGGGAGAGAGAGACCAAGCGGCTCTCACGATTATTGAATATTCAAAAGAGCAAAACCCAAAATCCAAGATCACGGAATTTCTCTATGATGGAATTGAAATAAGAAGATTGGATTGCAAGGATTTTGTTCTCTGCACGTGGCTTGCACATCTAATACTAGAACTTTCAAGGTAAGTATTGTTTAAGGAAAAGAAAAGAAATACTACACAATTGTTGATTAACGAATTGACGTGACGTTGACGGAAAAAGGAATTATATTCCAAAGGGATCGGGGGCCTTACAAATAGGAAGCATCAGAGGGTTTGAAGGCTATGACTTTTTCCACGCAGCAGCTCACCAGGAAGCCACGCCTAGCTACCACGAGCGACGGCAGAGAAGAAAAAGCTTCGAGAAATTGTTAATTCGTTTCTTTGTAAGCTTTACTCAATGGAGTTTTATTTCAACGGGCTTATGTGTGATTTCATGAGCGGCTGAAATTTGCAATTAGGGTTGAGGATGAAGACTCATTAACGATTATTATTTATATATATTCATGAGATTTGATTTTACCTGAATATGTTGTTTGATTTTAACTATATTGTTCTTACTCCAAATCAATTGTTAGGGATGGATTTTGGATATGAGTTCAATCATATTTTTCTCAAGAT
The DNA here is from genome assembly GCA_019656275.1 of Rhododendron kiyosumense. Classification (NCBI taxonomy): domain Eukaryota; kingdom Viridiplantae; phylum Streptophyta; class Magnoliopsida; order Ericales; family Ericaceae; genus Rhododendron; species Rhododendron kiyosumense. Next base: position 29,431 of record BPLS01000238.1, read on the forward strand.
TTGGAGTTGTCTTTAGCATTGAAAGCTGGTTTTTCATCGTTAACTATAAAATTGGATATTTGTTGTGATTTGTTAAAAGCATATACAATTAAGGGCAAATTACTCAAATTGTCTCTGTAGTTTGGTCTTTGTGTCACTTTGGTCCCTTTAGTTTTAATTGGCTCGATTTTAATCATTCAATTTTGATTTTGTGCCAATTAAGTACAATCACTAACTTCCATTTCCTCCTACTAACGGAACCAATTTTGCAAATTGCACTTGACCCCCTATGATTAGCACTTGGTATAAAATTTCCCTTGTTCATTTAGAAACTTTAACACAACCCATGGTGATTTTGTATATTAAAGTGCATCGTTACATGCATTAACGACAAGTTATTTATTCTACTTTTGTTAGTTTTGAGTCAAATATTTCTTGAATTATTTATTTGTCTTGACAAGAGGAGCATAAAAAGTAAAATGTTGTATTTGACTTCTAGTCGCTAAGTACAGATATAAACCAACATATATTCAGGAAGTTTTGTCATGTCTCAATCCCACTGTCGAAAATCACTCTTGCATCTCATTGTCAACTTCCTCCGAAACCACCATATCAAAAGCTCACAAAACCATGAAGTGGTGCTAAGAAAGAACTATATACTGTAGTATATATATACATACATATTTATGTCTGTATTGTATTATTTTTTCGTTAGTGAATTTTTTTTTAGAATTTTGGACATAATTTTTTACTTTTTTTTCATTCCTCTTGTTGAGACTATTAATAACCTAAAAAAATTGGTTAAGGAAAATTAATCAGAACAAAAAATGAATGTTGATAGTTTGAGATTTGAATAGGTTTATAAGACATTCAATTAATATCATCTTCTATATGCATAATCCATTAAAGATATGTTCTTACATGAGCGGACGGGGGAGAAAAGACAAAAAAAAAAAAAAAAGTTAAGAAGGATAATATCATCTTTTATATATAGTATTAACGGGGTTTTTTTTTTTTAAATGAGCATTAACATATGAAAACGTGCACTTTTAGTACATAAATCACATTGGGTCATGTGCTAGTTTTTAAAATGACAAGGGGTTAATTCACACAAACTCAAATCACCAGGGTTCAAAGTGTAGTTTTTGCAATTAGTTCCGTTAGGAGCAAACAAAAGTTATCAATTGTACTTGATTGGCACAAAATCACAACTGTAGGGTTAAAATCGAGCCAATTAAAAATAGAGGGACCAAAGTGACACAAAGACCAAACTACAGGGACCATTTGAGTAATTTGCCCTACAATTAATGATTTGGTTTTATACTTGCGAGCGAAGAGGAACAAACATTAGATTTTTTGATGAACTTTCACGATGATATTTTTCATGGTAACAGAATTAGGTTTCAGATTATCATAAAGAAATTTTGGGTAAAATAAATGATCATGAATATATAATGCATAAGTAATTTCAAAAGTTCGAACATAGTATGTGTAACTTAAGTCTAATCTCATTTGAACATAAAGACGCATAATTAAATAATAAAAAAAATTAACAGAAGAGTTGAATGATAAATTACATTGACTTTTTTCATGAAAAAAATAAAAAAATAAGTAAAAACCGAGACGCATATTTTCTTTTCTGACTTTGATGAAATATAGATAGTTAATTTTAAACATTAAAAACTTTAATTTGAAGAAAAATAGAACAAGAAGACTCTTGGTTCTTTAGTGTACCTAATTTTTTTGGGGTATTTAAATCATTTAGTAGCCAAAATCTAACGGCGTTAGTAACGAAATGGGGAATCTAGACAATAGGTTATAAAGTAAAGGAGGTCAGTATAATTTTAAAAACTTTGGGGCAGATCTCTGCATTTGTCAGAAATCGAGGTCAGTGAAATTTAGTCATAAAACTATTTACATTGTGAGCTAGGTGAAGTACCAATTTGAGCACATGGAATAACGTTGTGCTACTTTCTGTTACACCTATGGTATCATTGTGCTACTTTTAGTGATAAATTTGACATCATATATTATCTCACACACACTATTCAATCTGGTTGCAACAAATTGCATTAAAATGCACTTTACATAAAGTAGAACAAAAATGCTGACAACATTGATTGGAGATATTGTTTTGTTTTTATAACTGGATCTGCAGGTCATTTTGCAGCACCTCTATTAATTTTGGGGCGTTGTAGTTAACGATTAGGCAAATTCTCTAATGGTCTCAAAGTTTGGAATGTGTTGGTGTCTGTGCATGAAATTTAAACATGAAGGACAAACGCTTAATTATTTCCTTCCTTATACCCATGCCACTCAGGGTTTTGATTTGATTGGTATACTGTTAACAGTCCAATCTGTTAAGTATTACTCCCTCTATCCCATTTCAAATGTTTTCTACGAAAATTCGTGCATTTTCAAACAAAAACCATATTTTTTTGTATTATTTTTATATGTAAAAATATATTTTTTTGAAATTTGAAATTGCATAAATTTTCATAGGAAACATTTAAAGTGGAACGGAGGGATTACTACCTAAGAAGGCTTCTCTATATTTGGCTTATGAATTTTGGCTATGTACATTACAATCTAAAGAATGTTCGAGTTTGGGAATCCAGATTTTGGATTCTAATAATTATTATTTCTCTCCAATCATTACTTTCATTTTTCTCTTTATCTCTCTCTAATCATTACCCCTATTAATTTCAATTATTACTCTGAAATTCTAAAACGAACGGGGTCCAAATGTTTGTGAGACGGGATTACAAGGGGATAACTAACACTAGAATAACCCTAAGAGGTTGGCCAAATGGTATTGACTTAAGATTTAGGTGTTTGCTCTATCTTAAGATCACATGTTTGATTTTCTTTGCCAACAACTTTGGGGTCATCTCACTCTCACACGTAAACGTGAGAAACGACCGTGTGAGGGATTGTAGGAATTAGTCCGAAGTGCGCGCAAATTGGTTTGAAACACCCTGCATTAAAAAAAAATAGAAAACTAATGCTACAATAGACATTCCACAGTACTAAATTGAAGGTACATGATTTCTTGTAGTGAGAAATGAATGAACTATGGTAAGATATGTGAGCCCAGTCGTATCTAACTATTGGATTGCGTGCCAAATTTTATCTCACCTCTCTCCCCTAGTCGTGGAAAGATTTTTTAATGCTGAGCAGGTATATCTCACGGGGTCCTTACTCGGCGCATCCGAGATGTCCGATATACTTTTGGACGGCTAGGATTGAAATTCCCTCTCTCTTCTCACCCAACATTTTCTCTCTCTAAATCTGAGCTATTCAAAAATGAAATGGATAGCTCGGATGCGCGAGCAGCACCACGTGGTACCCGCTCGGGACAATATTTTTTTTCCTAGTCCTGAGATAACTAATGCTACACATGGATACAGTTATTCCACTTTTGGTGGCTCTTATTACTCTTAATTTTGTTTAATCCAACCACACCAAAGGCATGAAGTTGTTGAGTTGAGATCTTGGATGGGGATTTTATCCCATGATATTATGGGCAAGCAAACACAGACTAAAAAACTGAAATATTGAAGGATGTGGGGCCCCCGGGCTGATCACCAAGACCCATTGTCACCTGTGTTGTGCATGTTTTGCAACTGGCTTTCAAATGAGGTTTGACTTTGTACGTAGGGTTTCTGTTGTCCTTTTTTTCATAGCCAAGCCAGCTAGTACTCGGGCTTAAGCATATTTTTGGTCATGTGGTGTGACTTATAAATCAAAATTAAAGTATTGGGCTAGTGATTTGCTTAGGGTGTTACAGGTAACGTCACAAAGACACTGAGGAAATCAAGAAGAAATAGGTACGCCATTCGTTCTTCTTTTGTTGGTCCTAAACTACGTTTTTGAATAAAGAAATACACTTCTCGTGGCTAAGTTTTCAAAGTTTTGTTTTTTTGGCGCCAATCAACATATATAACTCAATTAGATCTTTTGATCAGTGCAAAAAAAATAAAAAATTTAAATCAATTTTATTCCTCGAGAAAATGCACTTTTTTTTGAAAAAGGAATAGAAAAAGGTGAGCAATGGAGTATTATTTATACCGAGGGTTTAATTTCCTTGTGTAGGGATTAACAAAAATTCCTTATAGTTCCCTCTAAGGTGATATATCTCCTTATAATTTAATTCTAGTACCAATTTACTAGCTAGTTGTTAAAATCCGAACAAAATTTACAAGGCCTTTTCAAATTAAGTTGCCATGAACTTTGTGTGGTTATTGGAAACTAATTAGATACGTAAGTCGTTCTTTAGCGTGCTATAGTAAATCCGGAAAGGAAAAACCACAAAAGGTGCGTGTTCAAACACTTTATGTCGCATGCGAATCCTATGCATGATAATCAAACATCCACATACATGAAATGATTTGCGGGTTCACCAACTTGTTAACAAGAAATGCATGATCTTGACTGCCTCATGAGAACCAAAAAACATAATAGAGTAGTAGTAAAAAAAGAAAAAAAAAAGGAAAGATTTTGCAGATCAATTTGAATTTATGATCAAAAGATTCCATTCGGATATTGAATTTTATTAAATCTGCCATTTTCACATGGTGGGTCTAGCTTGCCTTCATCTGTTGTCTCTATGGTTGTCTTGGTAAATAGCGATTGGGAAGACGTCTTAAATTTGTTGGTGAAATACTGTTGAGATCCCAACAAAACCGTTGTGTGCTTGAAATGGGAGTAATTTACGAGGGAATAATTTATGGGAGAGTATTATCGTTTCCATCAGTTAAGGCCCGTTCCGTGCTAAGGTTTTTATTTTTTAAATATTTATTTTTTTGATTTATGGTACATGTCATTTTCTGTCATAATACATCATTTTTAATTTCAAAAAATAAGTACTTATTTTAATTAATGAAAAGTAGACAACAAGATCAAGGGGACTGATTTTCACAAATAAAATTTACTAGACGAAAAGTATATATAAGCACTAAATTTATCTCTCGGATCAGTATCCATATATTACAGCAATCAAGCATGAGGTGTATTCTTCTGAAACAAGTTATGGGATAACGTACCTCTTAAAAGGTTTCCTATATATATTTAATGCATCAAGGATTTTTATTGGAAGGGTAGTAAGAACTGTACTCCTTCTGTTCTAAATTGGATGTCAATTTTTGATATCTGTGCCAATTTCAACTTTTTATATATTTCAATATGGATTTCAAAAAATATGCAATATAGATTTTGTTTGATATTTCTCGATTAGTTCTATTATACAAAGTTTTTAAACCCATGAAAAATATTATAGATTAAAAGATATAAGCGATGAAAAATGACACGGATTTCAAAAATTATCATTCTTTTTGGGAGGGAGGGAGTATTTTTTTAAATCTACGTAAGAACTTCATTGATAATATAGATTATAATAATCAACCGAGTACATCTAATACAACTAAAGAAAAGAATCTATTGCATACAAAAAAGTCAAATAACATATCCATATCAAATGAAGAATACACCAGCGATAAATTGATAAGGCCATCAGATATCGGAGAAGCGTGCATGCAAATTCTTGATGAACAATTGTAATTATGGTAGTTCCACTATTAACGAGATTTCTTACAGAAACTTTCGTTTACCAACTACGCGCTCTAAATAGAGAGCACAGCGCGCGTGCATGAAAAACATTGATGCAACTAGATAGCCGAGGAAATTAATGGATGAAGCTAGAGGTTGAGAAGTACAAACAAACTTAATGGATGAAGGTGGTGATGTTTTTTGAACCCAAAAAAGTCAACTCTAATTTGTTGCAAATTCCTTTTTTTAACTGATGGGATTAATTGACCACAGGGTGGTGCTTAAGAGGTCAAATAATCAGATGGTGCAGATGATCAAACTCAATCGAGGTTTGACCTTTTCTAGAGGATTGATTGATGATCCATTGAAACACAACATTGATGGTCTTCTGGTCTTATCTCCAGACTGAATTTAAACACATTCGCACACAATCCAATACAGTACGTACCAACCATTTCTATAATATAATAAAATGGATTGTAAGTAATGCTACGTCTATGTGTCATATTAGAGTTTTTTTTAATTTTTAATCAGCATATTAGAGTTCTTTTAAGAAGTCAATACCGCTGATACCGATAATTTTCCCCAGCAAAATAGTGAATAAATCTTGTTAAGTGTCACATTAGATGATATACATATACGGTGAATTGCTATGCATGAGTGTACATACATGATTCATACATGAGAGAGAGAGAGAGAGAGAGAGAGAGAGAGAGAGAGAGAGAGAGAGAGAGA
>BPLS01000238.1:35701-48449 GCA_019656275.1 Rhododendron kiyosumense
CGTTTTGACAAGCAATTAAGAGTAGATTTTTCAAACAACAGAAGATGGTCACCAACATTTCAACCTACCAGTGTTGTTAACCAAAGAAAGGAAAACCAACGTAGTAACCCCATGCAGAGGACACCTATCAATTTCGAAAACAAAACAAAATCAGCAAAAACCAAAGCCAAAATTAAGAAATGCTGAGTCCATCCTATTAATGCTAGCGATGTGGCCTAATAAATAGATACAATAGTCAACTTCCCTCTAAACCCTTCAATTACCCCCCTATAAATTCTCTCTGCACCCCTTCCTCTCCTCATCACCACCTCTCTCTCTCTCTCTCTCTCTCTCTCTCTCTCTCTCTCTCTCTCTCTTCTCTGTCAACCCACAAGAGAACAAAACCATGGTGTTTCCCACAGTGCTTTTCAAGCTACTGGACTGGCTATTGTACCATCTCTGGGCCAACTCATGTCACAGAGGAGAAAGGAAAATGAGAAACCATGGCTTCTTCTCGAAAAACACATCTCTCAAATCACCTCCACAGCCTCCTCCATACCCGAACTTGACCAAATGTGGCGATTTGGAGGGCAGGGTGTCCCAAACACTCGTTTGTGACATCCAAAACACATTGTTAGCCAATTCCCAGTCTTTCTTCCCCTATTTCATGCTTGTTGCCTTTGAAGGTGGTAGCATCATAAGGGCACTCCTCTTGCTCCTATCCTCCCCCATCCTGTTTCTTTTGGACTATGAGCTCAAACTAAGGGTAATGGTCTTCATCACCTTTTGTGGGCTTAAAGTGAAGGACATGGAGGGGATCAGTAGGGCTGTTTTGCCCAAGTTCTACCTTGAAAAGCTCAATCCCAAGGTGTACGAGGTCTGGGCCTCAACTGGGAACAGGGTTGTTTTCACTAGTGTCCCAAGGGTTATGGTGGAGGGGTTCTTGAAGGAGTATTTGGGTGTGGGTGATGTTGTAGGGACTGAATTGCACACTGTGAGGCAGTATTTCACTGGACTGGTTTGTGGGCCTGGTTTGGTTGTGAAGCACAGAGCCATTAAGGAATTCTTTGGAGAGAAAAAGCCTGATGTTGGGATTGGGAGTTCAAGTCCTCGTGATCACCTCTTTCTCTCCCTTTGCAAGGTATTCTTTAATTCTTCTTAATTAGCACTAATCAATGGAGTATTCTGTAATGGTAAGAAACAATTAAGAAAAGTTTTCCAGAAATTTTATTCAAAAATCAGGTGTACATATATGGTGTAGATCATCAATTTTGGTATGACCCTCTTACAGTAAATCTGGATATACATCTGTTTTAGGGACATAAAAGTTCCCCTATGGTTTGTAGTGCACATTGAAATTGCTGTCCGGAGATAATATTATCACGATTTGAATTATAGATCATATAGAGCTCGTCGAGCACTTGTTTGAAAAGCCAAGTTGATCGGATACTAATAACAAAATGATCAGACATCACGTGTTTCTAAATATATAATTGATGGTTATTCAGAGAATGAACTGGGACACAAAATTCTCTTGATCATGTGATTATAAATGTCCTATGAACCTAATTCTTGGAAGAAATAAAGTGGTCGACAAACTCTGCAAAATTGCCAAAATATATGGTTCAGATCGTTATGATATTATCTCGAAAGACCTCACTATAGAGCATTACAATCCCGTAGTGCAATTGTTGCGCTACGGGTACCCAGGTTACCAGATAAATTAAATCCCGAGTCTAGTGGTTCCGTAGGATAGCTGATCCTACTTTTTACTACTCCATATTGGAAGCTAGCTAGTCAATACTTCTAGAAAAGAAGGTAAATTAAGGGCTACAAGTACAAATTGAGCAAGTGGTGCTTTATGCTGATTGCCCCTCAAAATAAGGGTGCTATTTTGCACTTTTAGGGCTGGCGATAAACATAGTTCTCAATGCATTTGATCTAGAAGGGGTGTGTAGGAAACCACTTTTGTCTTTGTTTGTAGAATAAAGCCCTTGCAATCTTCTGATACACGTTTACAAAATGCCACTTTGATATCTAATTAATCGAGACTTAAATCAGATATATTTTTTTTTGTTTTTTGTTTTTTGGCAACGGAAGAAGCATCCCATTTAAAATCAGATTTGCTTTGATGAATACTTGGTCTGATTTGATTTCAACATTCAAGGATATAGATACACAACCCATATATATATGCGCATAAACGAGCAAGACAAGACTTAGGGTGTTTCACTAACTAAAATAAGTATTTATTATTTAATTTTTGAATTAAAGGTAATGTATTGTGAGAGAATGACTTCTCTCGTAAAACGAAATATAAATACTTACAAAATAATAACTTTAGCGGAATGGGGCTTTTTGAAGAATTTTTAACCACATTTATTGTATTTTATATGTGAACCTTATACCAAATTGGGGTCCTATATATTTTACTTAATAATAAGGGGTCCTAGGCCGCAACCTTATGTCTAACTCTAATAAGTACCCCACTCAACAATTTTAATCTTTTAGTCCCTACCTAACAAAAAAGGGCACATTCCTTGGTGTGGCACCAAATCAACATTGATCTAGGTGATTATATTACATATTTCTGTCCAAAATATCTGGAAAATTCTATTCATTTATAACAATTGATAAAAAGCTCATATAAACTACTATCATAGTGACATTCTTGCCGTTATAAACCAGATGCCATTCTTTTTCGATTTCCAATGAATGAAGGCACAATACGATAAGTTTTTCCACACAAATTACGGTTCTATAACACTAGTTTTTACCACACAAAAAATGCCTTTACCATATAAATATCCACATGTTTGATGCATTTTTGGCTGCCATTGTCCGTACCAGGAAGCTTATGTGGTGAACAGCACTGAAGACAACAACATCAAGGCTGGGGCTAATTCAGCAATTATGCCAAGAGAGAAATACCCAAAGCCTCTTGTATTTCATGATGGGAGGCTGGCTTTCCTGCCTACACCCTTTGCAACTCTTTCCATGTTCATGTGGCTCCCGCCAGGAATAATCCTAGCCATTTTCAGGCTCTTTGTGGGCATCTTTTTGCCCTACAAAATGGCCATTTTCTTGGGCACTTTGAGTGGCGTGAGAATAAGGGTCAAAGGGCTCAACCGTTCTGGTACAGAGGGTGGGAAGAAAGGTCATGTGCTTTATGTTTGTACCCATAGGACCCTTTTGGACCCTGTGTTTCTTAGCACATCACTTGGGAAGCCCTTGACTGCAGTCACTTACAGCCTCAGCAAAATGTCTGAGTTCATTGCACCTATAAGGACAGTTAGGTTGACCAGAGATAGAAAGCAAGATGGTGAAACAATGCAGAGATTGCTCAGTGAAGGTATTTTTTTTTTATTTTGCAACTTTGAGTTTCTAAACTAGAAAAATGCTTTGAAATCATATTAGAATCATCTGTCCCCAAATATTTTTGCTAATTCTTCATGAATTTCGATGCATTGGCAGCCACGCAAGTTTCTTTTATGAGTTTAGTATTTGGAGATTTCAACTACATTGTGTGGTCGAGTAACGATTTCGAACAAGACATTTACATTTCTGTGAATACATTCGCTTGAGGAGTCATTACATATCTAAAACAACAAAATAGTAGTTGCTTTAAAAAATGGATAGAATCCCCTTTTTCCATTTCTCTTGTCCTCTGTTCAATGCATTGGCATCCCCACAAAATTTCGTAGTCTCGAATTCAATAAGTTTTGTGATTTTAGACATATTATTAAAGATGCAATGGCATTAGAAGAAATGGGGAAAAAAAACAATTGTGATTCTCTACATCGCAATTGAAGAACAAATACATGCGTAGTCTCTACATCGCTGGGTGGATACTGCTTATTTTCTATCTATTTATTTACATTTGCGATTTTTCATGATGGTTTGTTCACTATATTTAACACACATTCTAAAATTTTGCCAACAGGCGATTTGGTGGTGTGCCCGGAAGGAACCACATGCAGGGAGCCATACCTCTTGAGGTTCAGCTCACTGTTTGCTGAACTAACTGATGAAATCGTGCCTGTGGCTATGAACACCGAGGTGACCATGTTCTACGGGACTACAGCCAGTGGCCTCAAATGCCTGGACCCAATCTTCTTCTTGATGAACCCCAGGCCCATCTACTACATCCAGGTCCTCGGGAAAGTGCCCCGGGAGCTAACCTGTGCCGGCGGGAAATCCAGCTTCGAAGTGGCTAACTACATACAGAGGCAATTGGGCGATGCTTTGGGCTTTGAGTGCACCAATCTCACCAGGAAGGACAAGTACATGATGCTTGCAGGGAATGAAGGGGTGGTCCTCCAAGATAAGAGAAGGAGACCCTAATTAATTTCAAAAAACTAGTATTTAATTATTTAGCTTCTGGAAATTCCCATTTCATCATTCATTTATTTTGTTTTAAAAAAAAGATATCTAGGGTTTATGATCTATGTGGTAGATTTTTGATTGGGACATTTTTGTAAAGATCTCGGGGGTATTTGGTATATGTTTCTATCAATTGTTATTGCTAGATGTTTTTATATGAAGAGATCTTGGATCGTTTTTACGATACCTATTACCTACTGTTATACCAATTTTGGAATGTCTTTGTTATTACGTATGATCTTTTAATAATACTGTTGAAAGGATGGCTAGTTCAAGATGCTAAAATCTAAAGTTATCTTTTGAAAAAACACCACCATTATGGCAATGTACATGCGGTAGAAAAATATTTATCAAATTATAAATATTTTTCATAGCGTTTGGATGAATTTCTAGTTAAGGTACATATGTTATTTATAAAATTAAAGTGTCCTTAAGGCGGCTACCTAGTGTTTAATTTCTTTATATGACAACTCATTAAGGTCGACAAAATTTTGTCTTGTCGTTAGATTTAGAATTTCAAAATTAATCAAGGTGAGCAAATTAATCTGGTTTGGATATAAAAAACATGTATATTAGTCTTCCTTGCATTGTGTTCAAGTCAACCCATTTATCCTTTTTTTTAAGGGAAAATGACAGCTAAGGACGTGTTTTGATAATTAATACCTACTAAGAACATTTTCAGCATTAACAAATATTCTTAGCTTGTCCTTGGCGGGTATTAATTATCAAAATACGTCATGGGCCGTCATTTTCTCTTTTTTGGGAAAATGACGGCTAAGGACGTGTTTTGATAATTAATACCCGCTGAGGACATTTTCAGCATTAACAAATATTCTTAGCTTGTCATTGGAGGGTATTAATTATTTAAACACATGAGCCGTCATTTTCTCCTTTTTTAATGAGTGGTCGAACTTATATAATTAATTTTAAAGCTTTTGAGAAAAGACTAAAATATACTAAACAATACTATACTGGTCCATCCTTGATTGATATTTCCGGACATATTTCAACTATCAAAGATTCAAAATGTCTTTATCTAGTCCCAATAACCTAGGTTTGTTATTTAGGGGTTTGCTCCATTGTAGATCTTAGGTTCGAAATAAAAATTCTCAGTTCACACGGGCTCTATCCTGACTTTAAAAGGTGGGAATTTGCTAGTGAACAGTAGGATTGGTCCCTCAATTATTAGTTGAGGCGTGCGTAAGCTAGTGTGAATATTTTGAATTTGGAAAGGAAAAGAAAAACTATCAAAGACTCTTTGATATGATACGTGTTACCTAGACTTTTTTCTTCTTTTTAAGATATATATATATATACACACACATACTTACTGTATTTAGCTTCCTTGCATAGTTGCATAAATGTTCAAAAGACAACAACCACAGTTGCACTTTCCAAAATACGGTTGAAAAGGTATGGGCCGAATGGTTGATTCATAGGTCAACACGAAAAATGGCTGACACCACGTTAGTTCATTTATGTTGAGTATACATGTTCCAACCCTCAATTCTTGCATCCTTGTAGAGTTGCAAATGAGCCAAGTTACTTGCGAGCAGCTCGAAACTCGGCTCGAAAAGAGCTCGTTCAAACTTGACTCGGTTCCTAGACGTTTGTCTTGCACGAGGATAGCACACGTGATTGAAAGGAATTGATCCGGGCTTCAATACTTGCTGCAAGTGGGAACCCAAAACGCAAAACCCAAACCACAAAGTCCAATCCACTGAATCTTCTTGAGAGTAAAGAGGTAAGGCTACTGGGCCCAAAGCCCCAAGCCCAGAGCAATCCTACCTTGGACCCGGAAGACTTGTCACCTTCTCAACCAAATTGTTCACTTTGAGGGACAATTTTTTAAGGGGGCGGCTATTTGCAACCCCTTATTTTCTCCACATAGCCCGTTAAAATTTTCAACTAATTACAACCTGATTCCCCAATGCAAAATGACCCTCAAATGCAAAATGACTTACTTGCCCTTATGACCAAAACCCCTAAATTATCTTCCTCCCCTTTCCCCTCAAATTCATCATTCACGTTTTTAAAAAAAAAAAAAAATCAGGTGTCTGGTTATCTTCTTATCTTCTCTTTTCTCCTCTCTCTCAAGCTTGTTCTGAGGAACCAAAACCCATCCCTGTTTCTTCTTCATCTTCATCCTCTCTCTTCTCTCTCTCAAGCTTGTTCATCATTTCAATCTCAATGGAGGAACAAGGGCCAAATATTGTATCAATAGAAGGTTTCAGTCCTTCCATTGAAAAAAAAGATGAACCACTTCTAGGTTATGATTTTGAAATTGAAATAGAATCAAATTCTATCGGCAACGATATGATAGTTGAGGAGAAGAAAGATACTGTGGTGGACATTGTATCTTGGAGCCGCATGTGGAGGTAAATTTTCTCTGCTCACGGTGGCATCTGATTTACAAATTTTTAAACCAGTTTTTCGGTATTTCAGGTTCAAATAAGTTTAGAAATTTCGGTAGTTAACCACCGTAAACAATTATCTTACCTGTCAATTAGTTACCGAAATTCAAATAAAATTTCAGTATTCAATTGCCGAAATATATGTATCTTATTTTTGTTATACTCTAGTTCGACAGTAAATTACTGATTTGTGTATGCATTTATGACATATGGTTACCGAAATATAATCTTGTTTTCAAAAGCTATTTATCGAAATGTTTATAGAATTTTTGTATACTATAGTTCGGCAGTTAGTTACCGAATTGTGCATACATTTTCGACATCTAGTTAACGACATCGATTCTTGTTTTCAACAGCTATTTATCGAAATGTATATAGGATTTTCATATCTGTACACACATGTTCTATTTTTACTAGAATTCGGCAGTTAGTTACCGAATTGTGCACACATTTTCAACATTTAGTTACCGAAATTGGTACTTGTTTTCAACAATTTGTTACCGAAGTGTTAGTACTTACATTTCTTTCAGTGATACTCAGTATTTAGAAATCGCATTGTAAGTATATTTTCGACTTTCACTTACCGAAATATAGATTAAATTTTGATAGTTGTTTAACGAAATTTGTAGTACGTTATTGTCGTCTGTCAATTACCGAAACAGATCCGAGAGCTAGAAAACTTGTTTTAATGGACTTTTCAATTTTTAAAATTTTCAGGGTAATACTTCAACGCACAGCAGTCACATAGTCCAGTGGCCCTATATGATTTCATAGGGGTGTTTATGACGGAGAAGATGAGTGTTTTCAAACAACTTAATTGTTGGTTCTTTTGATTTTGTTCTTTTACTGCTATTGAATGTTTTTGTTCAACTGTGTTTGTAGGTTTTTCCATCCGAAGATGATGAGTTGAGATATTGGATAATATCTACCGGTAAAAATAATACAAGTTAGTGTTCAATAAAATACAAAAACAAACTACTTAGCAACTGTAAAATTAGAAAAAAATAATCTGCCAAAATTTCAATATTTGCTTGCCGAAATAATTATAACATTTCGGTTTCTGATTACCGAAACTGGTAAACAATTTTAGTTTTTGGTTACCGAAAGTACTTATATATTTCAATTTTTTGTTGCCGAACGTTTCATTTCTTTTAAAATATCGTAACCATATATGAAAATAATGCATTACAAGTTAGTGTTCATAAAACAAACAAAGATAAAATACAAAATACTAAAAGCTGGTGTCAAATTGAATTTCACCTCCTCATCCTCAGGTATGCCCTCAATGACAACATCTTTCTTTTCCTGTTGATGCACTTTGGCTTGGCCCCAACCTCAGCCTCCTTGAGCTCGAACTTGAGGCAGTGGACGCATAATCTACACGTATATGAAAATAATACAAGTTAGAGTTCATAAAATACAAAAAACAAAAAGTGTAAAGTTGAAAAGAAATAATTTGTCAGAATTTCAACATTTGCTTGCCGAAATAATTACAACATTTCGGTTTCTGATTACTGAGATTGGTAAACAATTTCATTTTCTAATTACCAAAAGTGCTTATATATTTCAATTTTTTGTACACAATTTTTCAACAATTGTAACTAGAAGAAAAGAAACAAGGGTGCAATATATCAATTATCAAAAAGCAAGCCAATCCAAATTCTAGGTGAAGTGGTGAACTTGAAAGAGGAAGTTTTGTCGTCAATCTCCAATTACTAAAGCTACCTCAAATTCGTCGCAACAAAGAAAACTATTGGAAGCAGTTTAGCTCAGCAGCCTCAGATTCGTCCTCATGGACAACCTCTTCCTCTTCTTGTAGTTGTGCTTCGGACAGGCCCCAACCTTGACCTTGGCCTAAAACACCACGCAATGGACTTATAATAACTTGCATATAATAATAGTAATGCAAACTTAGAAGTCTAAAAATGCAAAAAAAATTAGGAATGCTAATAATACTCTAGAAATCCATAAGTGTTATGTCCTACACATGTTCAAGGGTAGAAAAACACCTACTTCTACTTCCAACAGCTATGAACTATTATTCCAACACTTTAGAATACCTTTTCGGCAAATATAAACAATTTCATGCACATAACACTTAATCCCTGCACTTAGTGGTGATTTCTACTAAGGCAAGTGTAAAATTGAAGAAGAAATAATTATAATATTTTGGTTTCTGATTACTGAAAGTGGTAAACAATTTCGGTTTTTGGTTACCGAAAGTTCTTACATCTTTCGACATTTAAAAACCGAAAATATACAAGTAATACAGGGTTTTTGTTTACCAATTTCGGAATCTAATTACCGAAATTGCTACACAAACACGAAACTTGATTGCTGTTATTATCGTTTTCGACAACAACTACGTACAGATTTCAACATTCAAAAACCATAAATAAGCAAGTAATACAGTTTTTGGTTACCAATTTCGGGATCTAATTACCAAAATTGCTACAAAAACATAGGATCTAATTACCAAAATCAAATTTTCCAGGTTTGTTTGGGTTTGGGTTTGCATTTCTAGACTTGTTTGCTTTTGCTGTTATTGTATACATGTATGTATATACCCAGAGAGAGAGAGAGAGAGAGAGAGAGAGAGAGAGAGAGAGAGAGAGAGTATGTATATACCTAGAGACAGAGAGAGAACGATAACTTGAAGAGAGGAGGAGGAGTGGCGATGGTGGGTTGGATGATAGAAGCGTCGACAGAGGGGAGAGGAGGAAGGATTCGTTGTTTTGATTTGGGGTGAGGTTTGAGTTTGTAATTTTAGGGAAAGGTTTAGGTGTTTTGGGAGGAGAGTGGTATAATGGGAGATTTGGAGAAATTAATGGGTTATATGGAGAAAATTCTTATTTTAAAATATTGAGAATAGATTATGTGAAGGAAGTGAGCTAGTGGAGAAAATAATAGGTTGCGAATAGCCGCCCCATTTCTTACAGTATTTATTTCTTAATGGAGTTTACTTATTTTATCATGGAATATTTAAATATCCATTATCTTTTTTCATATTATGTAAGAATCCATCATCTCCTTTTTTCATGCTTATGATTTCATCCTTGCAGTATGTAAATTTCCTTTATTACCCTTTATTCTATTTTATTATATTGATGTAGATATTAAACATATATGAGAGAGAGAGAGAGAGAGAGAGAGAGAGAGAGAGAGAGAGAGAGAGAGAGAGAGGTGGGGACAGATGAAGATAGAGGGAGAGAAAGAGGGAGGATGAATTCCAATCCCTAAAGTTACAGCTCAATATTGTTTCAAATAAACTGGAGATTGAACAGGGGGAAGGAAGAGATCCCTTATTTCAAACTTTTAAACTTCTCACAAATCCTTCTAATTGCTCCATTCCTTTATTTTCGGATGATAGAGGACGGTTTGTTTCCATATATAACTCCCACGTCTGTTTCCTCAACCTCGTGCTTATTCATCCTCATCCTCGTCCTTCTTCATTATCTTTTCCGCAACAAGATACGCTCCTGACCATTGTTCATGAAATTCGTCTGTTTTTTGTTTTAGTTTCATGATAATTTGTTTGTATCATTTGCTTGGTTTAAGCAGACCCCTGGTTTTTTGTTTTTTTCTGGTTACTTGTTTGTATCATTTACCATGAAACAGGTTTGGTTGCTCAATCCATCTATCTATTGCTTAAAAGTTACAATGTATCTTTGGTGTAGGCTTAGCAGACTCCCTCGATTTCACATTTTCATGCCTTATTTATTGATCAAGTTGGCCAATTGAACGCCAAAAAATCATATTTTCCACTGATCTTGTTTCAAAAAACATGGCTAAATTACCATAATTAAACTGTTACATGGTTAATTTACCATGGTATTACATGGTTAAATTACCATAACGATTTTAGGAATATAACATGATCACTTGACCACAACTTTGAATTTTTTTTTTCATTGTTTTAGGTTGGCCAACCAGAAATGAAAAATTTATGGCTAAATTACCATCTAAGAAAAAACAGTTACTCAAACCGTATTATGGTTAGATGGTTTAAATTATCCCTTCATTTTATGTTAATGATGGTTACATTAACATAAAATGAGTTTGTCTGTTTTTTCCATTTCAACATTATGTACAAATGTGGTATAACTGACAAACTATATTTCATGCAGGATTGACATGGCAAGTGAATTAATCATGATGTGTCAACATGATGGCAAGTTTGCAGTCATTTGGATGAATCGAGGGCATGATTTCAACACTGTCATCCATAAAATATGTGCCTGGTGGTCTGATCTTGACCCGGATTCTGTCATATTGAACTATTCTCCCAACGATACAGAACATATAATATTGGACACCGATGACGATTTGACAACCATGTTCCAAAATGCTGAGCATGCTGGTATTGATAATATTATGATCACGGTCAGAGATGGTGCAAAGTTTTTCGTGGATGAGGCAGTTCAAGTTACCACAACTGCAAAATCTGATACCAATAAGGGCAAGCAGACCATGATTGTTGACGATGACGACATCATTCCTTCGTTCTCTTCCCACAAAAAAGTAAAGTTGCTATCTTCCGATTGGTCAGATGGTATTACAGCGGTTGGTCAAAGGTTTGAGGGTGGCGCTTCGGATTTCAAAAACGTGTTGCAGAAGTTTGCTGTCGAGTGGGGGTTCGAATATACTTTATCAAAAAATGACAAAGTTCATGTTACCGCCCAGTGCAAATATGGAACTGTCAAAACATGCATGTGGCATATCCATGCCAGAATAATGCTAGGGAATGAGTATTTCCATATCTTAGGCATGGACTTAGCTCACACATGTGGTTTTGCCATACGGACTCTTACTAACCCGCATGCCACCGCAGAGTTGGTTACTGACTTAGTTGGCGATGATGTTCGGGGCAAACATCAAACAAAGCCTGTTGATGTTGTCAAAGGAATTAAAAAAGATTATGGACTAAATATCTCGTACTACCAGGCATGGTGGGGCATTGAGAAGGCCATGGGTCTCGTGTTTGGTGACTATGTGAAATCTTTCTCGTGTTTGAAATGGTATGTTGGCGCAGCCAAAAGCACGAACCCGGGCAGCCACATCGATTTGGAAAGTGACGAGAAAACTAAGTGGTTCAAGAGGTTGTTTGTTGCTTTCGGTGCATGTGTGCAAGGATTCAATCAGTGTCGCCCCCTAATTTTCCTTGACGCAGCCCATCTCAAAGGGAGGAACATGGGAACAATAATGGTAGCCACCGGGAAGAACGGCAATCAAGGTATATAAAGTTAAAATATGCGATTAATTTAGTGTAACATGTCGTATTCATCTATAACATGGTGTATTTTAGTCCTGGAATGTAGTTATCATATTGTGGTTACATATTGCAGGTATTTTTCCAATCTGTTTTGCAATTGTTGCTGGTGAAACTTACGAAAATTGGGGTTGATTTTTGGAGCATTTATGTTCAATACTTGTGCCTGGGAAGGGTATTACCTTCTATCGGACCATCATACGGGGTTGCTTATGGCTAGGCGGGACATATTTTCAGAGTCCGGTCATGGGTATTGTTTTCTCCACTTGAAGAGGAATTTGAGAGATCATTTGAAAGGAACAACCAGACATGATACACTGACCATGCTAAAAGTGTGCATGATAAAGTGACCATGTTTAAGGAAACACTAACAAATAATTACTAGCATGCCTTATTCATTGTTCAAGTAAGCCAACCAAATGACAAAAACTCGTATTTTCCACTGATCTTGTTTCAAGAAACATGGCTGATTTACCATCAATACAAGAAATTACATTACATAATCAAACTGTTACATGGTTAAATTACTATGGTATTGCATGTTTAAATTACCATAATGATTACGACGTTACAATACCATTTCTAATCTAACTTTAAACCTATTTTAAAAAGACATGACATAAACAATTTTAGGAGTACAACATGATCAGTTGACCACAAATTTGCATTTTTTTTCCATTGTTCAGGTTGGCCAACCAGAATT
>BPLS01000238.1:48459-61022 GCA_019656275.1 Rhododendron kiyosumense
TAAAAATTCATGGCTAAATTACCATAAGAACAAATGAGTAAACTCAAACCGTATTCGTGGTTACTGGGGTGGATGCCCACTGTAAGGTAGTGGAGTAACTGGTAATATCTTTTTCCATAATTTGTATGTCATATCATGAATTAATGAACATCGGCAACAATCTTAATTTTACCCAAATTTAAAAAACAACACACAGGAACAAAATTAGTTAGGGACCCCAAATCATGAATTGATGAATATCTTGTTGAATCTCACTGATTCATGATATCTAGCCAGTTACCCTAATTAATCATGCCATATTGCGACACTCAGTAACAGATTTTACACAATGGGCATAAACAAAGTAGATTTACGAGCGTAACCTAGCTCCAAACAAATCCGCTGATGAACAATGGGGGGTTTAAGGGATAGACTTACGAAATCTGCACATGTCGGTTTCGTTAACTTCTTCTTCTCCGGCACTGGCTTCAACCACGATAGGCTTGATTGTTTTTGTACATCGCAAAGTTCTCCGCAAAAAACCCAATTCCGAAAGAACAGGGGAATGCATTCAACGTAGTGCGTTGCCGAGTTTGGGTTTCCGATTGATTTGGTTTCCGACGAGATTGGGTTTCCGATTGATTTGGGTTTATACCGACTAGGGTTTTTTCCGAAACTTTGAGCTCCAAATTCAAATGGATGGATTTCGTTAAAGATGAATATTGTCGATTAATATCATGAATGGTAATCACGGGATGATGGACGTGAGAAATTTGGGGTTTCAAACGGGAATATAGGGAGGACGAAATGGTTTAAGGTTTCGTCCCTGATTTCATAGCGCGCGCTCTCTCTCTCTCTCTATATATATATATACACACGGTCCCGCTCCAGTAAGGAGCACCGTATTTTAACCCAAAATGCCTAAAATGCGGACCTTTCTTCTTAGCCCTTGGATCTAATCCCAACGGCCAAGATTAGAAGGGGTTCTCCTCCCCTTTGCTTCATACCACGCGAACACACACAGAGAGAGAAAGAGGGAGACGAATCTGGCGATTGAGAACGAAGAAGAAAGAAGAACCAAGAAGAAGAAGATCCGATCCAAGGTATATCGATCTCTCTCGTTCAGACCCTCTCTCTCTTCTCGAACTCTCTCTCTTCCATCTTCTCTCACGATTTTTTTTTTTCTGTTCTGCGCTATATCAGTTCACGGGTTAGGGTTTTTTCTGCGCAGCTATTCAAGAAGATCCAAGGTATCTCTCTCTCTCGTTCAAATTGAAGTCCCAGTTTCGGACCAGTTCGGGTTAGGCCTTTTCTCCCGCATCTGCAATTTTTTAGACACAATTTCAGATCATGTTTGAACATAGTGCCCAAAAGACTAGCATTGGTACAGGAATCTATAGTCAAATTACTAAACAAGTGGGATGCCACAAAGATTCACTTTTAGAACTACAAGCAACAACAAAAGCCCAAATTTGTACCACAGAGCTACAACAGAAGCCCTAATTTCCAACGTCCATAGCCCTAATTCCACCACTTAACAAAGCCAAGAATAAACCCTCTGGAAGAAAGCTAGTAAAGGAAAAAAACATAAATTGGTTTACTAGAAATTACCCTAAGGGAGGAGAAAAGGCCTGCACGTACATATATAGTTACATTGAACTCATGGGAAAGCCATTTTTCATTGTCTTGTCTTTCCTCTGGTATATGAAGCCATATCTTAGTTTTATGGGATTATCTTATTCCTTGTATTTTTCAATTCAGTGAACATGTTGTATAAGAGGCCAGATAATGAAAATATGCCCTATCTAGGTCTCCATAATTTTCGAGAGTCAAAACTGTGCGAGTTTTTTGGAATAAATTTCTCCACTATTCATTTCTTTGGTAGTATAATTATTGGACAAATTCTTATTTTATTTATTGTTTTCTCTTTCATTTTGTAGGATGCAGTCGTTAGATGATATACAACTATCGTCACCGTCACCATTTTTACAGGCTCAATCATCTGTGAATCCGGTTCAATCATCTGTGAATTCTTCTAAGGTACATATCAATCCTGAAGTTAAAGATGAACTCATACTGAAGATTAAATAGCAGTTTGCCAACATAGAGGAAGTTCAGAAGTTTTACAACGATTATGCTAAACAAGCAGGATTTAGTACGCGAGTCCATTCTAGCAAGACTAATAATGGTCAAATCACTAGGAAGGAGTTTGTTTGTTTCAAACAAGGGCAGAAACACCCAACAACTACTGGGCCCGTAAAACGCAAACGGGGTATAATTAGAGAGGGTTGTCGCGCAAAAGTGACCGTTGTGAGAAGAGGTGAATGATTTGAAATCTCCCAATTTGTTGAGGGTCATAACCACCCTCTAACGACCCCAAAGAAGGTGCATCTTTTACACTCTCATTGTAAAGTGACACCTGTACAAAAGTCTTTAATGCAACAACTTAGAGATGCTAATGTGCCACCCTTTCAACAAATGAGTATTTTGGAGTTGCAATGTGGAGGTCTTGAAAATGTTGGATTTACAAAAAGAGAGATTTACAATGGTAGAAGGGATAAGAAGAAATTAGTAGATGGACATGATGGGAATATGATGTATGAGTATTTGCAGAATGAAAAAGAAAAGAATCCCGGGTTTGCGTTTTCATTCGAGACGGATGATCAACAAAGGATGACACATTGTTTTTGGGCCGATGCGACTTGTAGAAAGTCATACAAGTATTTTGAGGATGTGGTGGTGTTTGATAGTACATACGACACAAATAAATATTCTTTGATTTTTGCACCTATAGTAGGGGTTAATCACCACGGGCAGACCACGCTTTTCGGGTGTGCATTTTTAAGTGACGAAACTTGTGAATCGTTTGAGTGGTTTTTTAAAGAATGGTTGAAAGCGATGCCAGGAGGGCCGCCAAAAATGATCATAACTGATCAGCATCTAGCAATGGCAAAAGCAATTGCTTCCACACTTCCAGATACCTATCACAGGTTATGCATTTGGCACATTGTCAATAAATTTTCTCAAAAACTAGGTGCACTTGCATATATACAACATTAGGAGGAGTTTAAAAAATGCATATGGAATTCCGAGAACCCAGATGAATTTGAAGCAAGATGGTTAGAGATCGTGCAAAAAGCACACTTGTCCAGCAATGAATGGTTAAATGACATGTACACAATCCGTGCGAAATGGATTCCTGCCTATACGAAACACATTTTCCGTGCGAAATGGATTCCTGCCTATACGAAACACATTTTCTCTGTCCACATGACTTTTAGTCAAAGAAGTGAAAGTGATCATGCATTCTTCAAGAGGTATGTGTCTAAGAATAATTCATTGTTGGAGTTTGTGACACAGTTTGATGGGGCACTTTCAAATTTACGGCATAATGAATTGAATTTAGATCATAAAGATGTGAATGAGAAGCCTGTGCTGAAAACCTCATGGTTGTTGGAAATGAGAATGAGTGAATTGTATACGCGAACAATTTTTTACAAGTTCCAAGAGGAAATCCATCCGAAGGATGCTTATGTGTTTATGAAGACGGATGAGGATGAACATCGTTGTTTGTGGAATGTTCAGAGGGCAGAAATGGAAGGTTCAAGATTTCGTGAGATTTTGGTAAATAAATCATCAAACCATGTCAGCTGTAGTTATAAGATGTTTGAATTCGATGGAATTCCATGTCGGCATATGCTAGCGTTTTTTGCTAGAAAGCAGATTATGGCACTACCTGATGCGTACATCTTGCGGAGGTGGACTGTTGCAGCAAAAGCTAGCATGGTTTTGGATGACTTGGGTGGGGAAAGGGGGAGAGAAATATGTAACGATTCAATGTTAATGAGGCAACACCGTGTCTTCCAACGATTTTTAAATGTAGTTGATGACGCCCTATTAACTGAAGAGGGAACACAAGTTTTGGAAGAAGCTTTGGAATCAGTTACAAAAAGAGTTGCACTCATGAAAATTTCTCGCGAAGATGGCAAAGGGAGTGGTATCCGTGTTTCTATCTCTCTTGGAAGCCAACTTACTTATAAAGAACCACTTCAAGTCAGGGTAAAGGGTTGTGGTAAACGACTCAAGGGAGGAAAAGAGAAGGCTATCAAGGCATTAAGGAAATGTAATGGTTGTGGGTTAACAGGGCAATCACATGACAAAAGGAACTGTCCAAAACTTCTCAACATGTACGTGTATGCATCAAAGTATGTTCATTTAAAATTTAAATCCTATTGCTACACCAAGTGTAACTATGTTCATGTTTTTTTTTCTTAGGTGTTCGCATGATGTTAGGTCGAATGATGAGGACGATGATGAGGATGACACTGACAATGAGTGAAAATTGTAAGTGTTTGTACTTATTATTAAGGATATAAATTTTTATTGTTACAAGTGTATGCATTTTTTCTCACAAATATATTCATCTTATGATCTATCCGTTCTTTAGGGATGGAAAAACAACTCGTGACAAGATGGGGTCGTGCGGAAATGGAGATGGAGAAAAATGCCAGGCAATAGAGAGACTTAAATTAGTTAGAGGTTGTAAGAAATTGGAAGATCGACGAACTGTAATTTAGATACATTTGGTGTGATTTGCAATTTATTTGAAAACGAGTTGTGTTTTTATTTTATTTTATTGTGGGACTTGTGTTTTCATTCTAATCAATTTGTTTGAAGTTAGAACGGTTTTAGTTTCTGCAGTTTTTAGTTGTAGTCAAGCCAAGAAACTGCAAATTGCCCAAACAACTTTATCTTTTCGACAATCTTCAATTAATCCGGGAACCCATGTGTAAAGATTATAGTAACCGGTACATATATGGTTCATGGAAAATTAGCCATGCTCATCTGTCTCGTATGACTAACCATAGTATAATTAAAAATGGATTGGTCCATGGAATAGTGATTAGGAAAGATTTCATTGAAGGCTGTTTGGGTTTTGGATTTCAGAGAGCCTAAGAGAACTGGTTTTTCGATTTATCGTAGTTTACTATTTCGTGTTAGTTTCTTTGTCCGTTGTTTTCTTGGCACCCGGACATAATTGGTACAGGTGATCTTGTTACGCTTGTGGAGCCAGATTCGGTACAAGTTGCACTGCACTGACTATTCGGGGTCACTGGTGATGTTGGTGAATGGTAGTTACTGATGTTGGTGAATGTAGGTGGCTTTGGAGCGGCACCTAAGGTTGTAACTCAGTACGTGGCGTTGTTTGACAACATAATTCAACTTGTGATTCTTAATTCCTTCCAAGTTCCAAATCTTTTTGCTCATTCCCCGGTCCCCATTATACTTTTCTTGGGTCATGGCCAGAAAAGTAACTCATCCATGAAACAGTTTAGAATACCATCTCCTTGTGCATAGTGTATGTCTCAGGAATATGATGAAGTCAAATAAATGGATTGCAACGATAAGTAATGATTTGATTTTCCTATGAAAATGTCAGAATGGTCATTAAATCGGAATTATCATTCACTAATTCAGTGAAGGGGCATTCTATTGGGAGGCCAAAGAATGACGATTCTATTCCTTCCCAAATCATTCTATAAAGCCAAACACTACCTCCAAGTATCCACCCCATCGCAATGCGAGAGACGAGTTCAAATGCAAAATCACATCTAGCCAACAGTGAATAATAGATCATTAACCATTCCATGCTTCAAAAAGATTTCCTTTACTGGCACAATACAACATATTTCAAAGCTTTCCATGACCAACCCATGTTCATATCCCAAAGAAGAGCCTGCTACTAGCAGAAAATCATGACAACAGCCAACAAACTAAGTTACAGCAAAATATGTGGTACAAGGCCACCAAACAAGGTTTCCAATTACAAGGTTACAAACTAAGAAATAAACACAAGTCAATGTTAGAAGGTCTATCATCCTAAAGCTAAAGCACCAAGTTTTGCGCGGAGATCATCCAGTTCCTCCTTAAGCTTATCTCTCTCCTCAAGGGCAATTTTCAATTGATGCGCAAGAGGTTGTTGGTCATGGGAACGGTCGGACTCCTCGTTAGACGAACCATCACACTTCTTCAAATAAGTTGCATAAGCTTTTCGTGCCTCCGCTTCAGTCTCATAACCTTTAAAGGAATTGTGCTTAAAGCTAGTGGTCTGACCATGAGCATCCGCCCAGGAGTCATAAACCCCGGGAACCCGACGAACAAACACAACATACCATTTCCCCATTTTCCAGCCTGTTGAAATATCATACATAGAATGAAGAGGACAAATGACATATAATCAATAAAATGCCACTCATCAATTAGATCTTATAAGAGCACTTGCCTTGTAGGTTGCAGGAATCACTCTATAATGCTAATCTAACAACACCACTAAAGACACCCCATTCTAGAGTTCTCTTTGATTAAGATGGTTTGAGAGGCATGTCAACAGCGATTGGGACTCTCAACCTGACATACTTATTAATGCTTAATCCTTCCAAAAAATAATCTACCAATAACATAATTATATAGAAAAACCACAAGGTCACATGACAAAAGGAACTCTAGAAACTGATCAATGCTTGACGCTTTCACTTTTTTGAAAGAAAAAAGAATCCTAGCATCGTGTAAAGACAACCATATTATCCTATTGTTCAAGGCACATTCCACCATGTAATTTCCAAAAACCTTCAATCATTTTTCTTTTCTTTGTTGGAAAAAACAAAGGTGAAATTAGTAAGTCTAAAGTGAAGTCCATAAATCAGACCAATCAATTTGAGAAAAATAAACAAGTATGTTAAGAGAGAGCGAAAACTGATTAGTACCATAAGCAGAAGCAGAAGGAGAACGTGTTTTGTATTTCCATTCCCCTGTCGTTAGTCTTGAATGTAAATAATTTTCTGTCCTTTTTTTAATTGTGAACCCTTTTCAAGAAGGATAGAGTCATAGTGATTATGTATATTGCTGAAATGAAAACAAAGTGATTATGTTGTGTGATTATGCGCCTCTTCCTTTATCAACTGGTCAAGTCTGATTTTTTTTTTGAACCAGGAATCACAAATCCAACAGAAAAAAACATTTTTTCCTCATACATAGTAGTAAATCCACTGTCGGTGGGTTGTAAATTTTGGAACAAATTAACTACCGTACAAATCTAGCAAAAGAGAGAGTGAGAGAGCGAAGACTGATTGGTTCGAACCCTAACCTGAACTGGTCCGAAACTAGGACTTCAATCTGAACGAGAGAGAGAGAGAGAGAGAGAGAGAGAGAGAGAGAGAGAGAGAGAGAGAGAGAGAGACCTTGGATCTTCTTGAATAGATGCGCGAAGCTGCACGAAAAAAACCCTAACCCGTGAACTGATATAGGGCAGAACAGAAAAACAAATTTCGTGAGAGAAGATGGAAGAGAGAAAGTTCGAGAAGAGAGAGAGGGTCTGAACGAGAGAGATCGATATACCTTGGATCGGATCTTCTTCTTCTTGGTTCTTCTTTCTTCTTCGTTCTCAATCGCCAGAATCGCCTCCCTCTTTCTCTCTCCATGTGTGTTCGCGTGGTATGAAGCAAAGGGGAGGAGAACCCCTTCTAATCTTGGCCGTTGGGATTAGATCCAAGGGCTAAGGAGAAAGGTCCGCATTTTAGGCATTTTGGGTTAAAATACAGTGGTCCTTATTGGAGCGGGACCGTGTGTATATATATATACCACACCAACAAAAGGGCAATAATGGGCAAAAAAGTAGTACGAGGACGAATTCATAATTAGTTCAAAACGGGTGGACGAAATCTTAACTCTGTTATGCTTCTAGGATGAATAATTAAGCCACCCTTTTGTCATTGGTTTAAGTCTCTTATTTAGGAGTATTTAAAAAACCAAGTTAGATTCACCTCAAAAGGTGTTTAGGTCCTACTTTAATTTTTCTCAAAATTGCCAAAAACTCTTATGAGAAAACCTATTACCTTTTCCAACAAATCCAAGCACTTAATTCTTGGTTTCAAATTTTTGGACAAAAAGTTTGAACAAAGAGAAGTCTTTTTTGATTGAACACTTACCGATATGCGATCGAGTTGAGTTTTTGCAAGATCGACTACAAAAATCAAACCCTACCGGCTAAAAAACTTTGATTGTCTAAGTGTAATTTGGTAGGAATCTTGCAAAGGCACATAAACTGGATTATTTCCATGTGTGGACAAAATTGCACTCAAACACCCTCACTGATTATTCTTAGCAATTATTCCGACATGGTTGAAGTGACGTTGCAGGGAGAGCGAAATGATCAAGTTTGACATGGTCAGAAGTTCCGCATATCGAAATCATAATTTTACATGGGATTTCATACATCATCTACACTTTTGAGTCATTAGTCACACACTCACGATACCGAGGAATAGATGTTTGAACATATCTTTATTTTCCTAGGATTGTTGTTCAAGTCCAAGGATAAAAGGTGTTTCCGGCCACAAATTGTCCGACGATATAGTTTAATCGGAAGTGATAATAAATGTATCAATGATCTATATTACGAATCCTCATCAATCATCATATCTTAGAGATTTGATAAATTCTTTTTTTATTTAGATAAAAGTAGATACAGGTTTGTAATTCGTTCCGGTGTACTGAGCGATTCTCATATTTGTCTTGCTGAACCTTTATGTGGGATCACCTGAGGTGGTCAATTAGGACCAAATTTTGACTTATCAATATCAATTCTGAAAATAGTGTCTCTTCCTAGTCACGTACATGTGTTTAATACAAATGTGAAACATTGTGACAATGAATATTCTATTTTTTAATTTTTTTTTAGAAACATGCGATATTTGTTTTGACAATTATACAAAGCTAGATGTTAGAAAAATATATTCTACCCTCTCTTGATATTGGATTTTAATAACTTAATCAAATAATCACCCAAATATCTTTTAGATAAAGAAATCAGAAAATCCATTTTCTAAAAAAAATAAAAAATAGAAAAGCCTATGAAATTGGTCAAGTCACACGAAACAACGCTCTCCTTACAAACAGCACCATTCTGTAATGGGTTAGATACTTGGATGGTATTCTTTTTCGAAAATAAATGACAACTTTAAAGCTTGTTTTGTGCTAACAATTGAAGCTCATAGACTCTTTATTGCCCAACACTCATAGCTCATTGACTTTGTCTTTTGGAGAGGAAAAATTAATCTTATACTGCCTGTTTTGGCTAAACAATCCTCTCGGGAGGATTATTGTTTTAAATTTATTAGTTTTGTGTGAATTATTGATTCGTCTATGTGGGAGGAATCAAAAAAGTTAAAAGTTATATATTCAAGACTAAATTTTTTAATAAATCCAAAAGTAATCCAAAAAGCACTATGTTTGGAATTATTGTTGTCTTTATTCAAAAAAATTAGTCTTGAACATCAATTTTTACTTTTAATTTTTTTTTCGTCGAGACGATCCAATAATACAAAAAACATTGACGCAAAACTAACAACTGTTTAGGGTTTGATTTGAGTTTCTTGGGTTGGGCCTTGCCCACCTTGGTGGGTTATGTTTTCTTTTCCGTGTTTAATTGTAGGATTTGGGCTATTAGGTCATCTGGTGTATAGGTTGTTATCTGTAATATCTGGGCTTTTAGGCCATCAGGTGTTATGGGTTTTGTCCCTTAGTTGTAATTTCCAACCTTTGGTTGAAATTTACTCTACTATCTACTCGTGAACATGTATGTTATGTACTAAACCCAAGGGAAATTAAACTTGATAATTTTGGAAATAGAGCAAACTCCTAAGTTCCACATGCAATGCCAATTGTTTAAGCATTCAAAAGGTGATTAATATAAATTTAGAAGTCTGAAACTTATTTCGGTATTTTTTACTCTTTGCTTAGCTTTTCGTTGTAATTTTTGGGATTAATCATTCTTCTCGACAAGACGAATTGAAAAAGTATGAAAATATGGATCGGTGTAGAAAAAATTTAAATAAGACATTATTTTAGACAAATAAGATAGTTGTTTAATACATTTTTCGTCTTTAATGAATTTCTTTTTGCTTTCGATCATAATTTTGTACTATTTTTTAAACTTCTTCTGTTGAGGCGGATGATTAATCCAAAAAAATTACTCGAATCTAACAAAAGTTTAAAAAAATGAATAAAACACACAAAATAAAGAAAATAATTAAGTTTACAAGGATGAGGTAAAAAATAATAAACCTGGGAATACACTAGATTCCAATTAATCTACGGGGAGATGCTTTTGAGACACGTACGACCCACATAGATGCTGAGCTGTCATTCCTAGCGCATCATCCACCGTCCGATCATTCCAACGACCTTTCATAGCTAGATTCAGCTGTTGGATGAACCCTCTTCTCTTCTCCTCACAATAAGTCAAGAAATGTGCCACAGCCACAGGGTCCTCATCCATCCAGCAACTGTCGCCAGATTCCGCCAAATCGCCGTCGCCGGAAAACCCCCCCACCACCGCACCCAGCCCAGCTAGTCTACTTATGTACTCAACCATGCCATTTAGCAGAGATTTAGGCGCATTATTGTCATGAAGCCACACCCGCGCCATGCCCTGTTGGACTGCCCTTAACATGGCATGGTCAAAATCGGTCTCTAACTCCAAAATTGAGGGACTTAAGTTGATCACAAACTCATGTTCTTTGAAGGAATCAACCGTGACCGTATAGGTCAGGTTCTGGTCGGTGAGCCGGAGGGTGACTCGGTTGACTTCCTTCTTATTGGGCTGGCTAATGCTACTAATGGGGTAAAGAATTGCTTCAACAAATTTGCTAGTGCCGAGGACTAACCGGGTGGCTCTGTCGTTCGACACGTACATGAGTTGAAACCGGCGGCTGGCGGCGGAGTTGGTGGGGGCGCGGTTTTCGATGTTGATCTCGAATCCTCTGGAGGCTTCTTGGTTGGCCCACACGGAGAGGATCCCGACCACGGCGACGGAAAATAGGCGGAGGAGGATTTTGGAATTGGATGAGACGAGTTTGGTACTGTTATCGTGATAATTCTCATCGGAATAATTACCAACATCTGCAAAGGTGTTGGAGGCGTTTGTGATGTCGGTTGCTGCGGTGGCAGGTGTAACGGCAGCGGCGGTGGGGAGTAGGAGGAGGGGACGGGTCAGGTGGTGGTGGTGGTCCTCCTCCTCCATGTGTGGAAAAATAGATCGAACAATGAGAAAATGAATGTTGAGAGGCATAATGAGCAGTTTTTGTTAGTAGGCTTGTCCACTCCAGAGCGAGCCATAGAGGCAAAGAAGGCCCACGGCCAACTTTCAAAATAGTACTCCCACGTTCCAAGATTTAATAGTCCTTGAATTCTAATCGAATAAAAAATAAATTATATTTTTAAATTGGTAATGAATTTTATATCTAATATGAATCTTGTTTGATAGTTAATCTCAATTAGTTCTATAAGATAATATTTTCAAAATTACATAAAATATTATAGATTATAGGATATAATCGATTGAAGAATGACACAAGCTTCAAAAAAAAAAAGAATTATTAAATCCGGATGGAGGGAGTAAGAGATATGTCACGTCACTCGCGTTTTATGCGCGTACGAGGAAAGATGTAGTTGTAACTTCTGACAGAAGTAATAGCTTTGGAAGAAATTATTTTTGTTAAAAAACAATCGGTATCATTTAAAGATAGTCTTTGTTTAAATGCAAGGTGTTCCGGGCCGGTTTGCATGCACCTAGAATTATACCCTACAGCCTCTCCCACAGCTTGTTACTTATTGTATCTACTTATTTTTGTAAACCACATTGTTTCATTGTTCTTTAAAGATAGAATAAGATGAAATTTACCGAAAAACAAAGATGAATAACCAAAGTTATGCTAAAAATGAAATATATCTTGTTTCCAGGAATTTTGTTTGTAATCTCAATTTATCAACATGGGCAGAGGGGATGGAGAGAGGATACATTAAACCAGTGGCCGTGCGACTGGGGAAGTCAATTAGGTAGCGTTGGGTGAGTAATAAGTAATTATTTTTTAAGAAAATAATTTTAAGTTAAAAAATAATGAGCTTATTGAAATAAAAATATATGTAATATAGATCTTGTTTCAAAAATCTAATTGAGATCTTTTGAACGATGCCAAAAAAATTAAAAAATTATTTTTCATTTATATTATTTTTGAGTTTGAAAATATGAAATAAGTTCTTATTTTTTAAGAAGGTGTTCTAAAAGGAACAAAATGTGTGGCTTGCATTCCTTGATGTTAACGGCAACCATCCAATTTAGCTATCAACCACAACATTTTAATCAAGTGTTCCAAGAGGGACATGACATCCCCCATTTAGTAGAAATTGTCTTCTGTCCTAGTCACAGTCTTCAAGAAGAAAAAATAAACAAGCCTTTGTTGATCACATCACATCCATGGGCCTGCTTGGATGCGGGCAAAAAATTGAGGCTAAAAAATATGAAGGGGGATAAAATAGTAGGAGGTATTAATTTTGATGGGTTGGCTCATATCAATTTGATATTTATGGAGGGAAGAAAAAATAGTACTCCTATGTGGCTTGGACGAGGTATTAAATAGAGGGATAAAATTTGACTTTGTTTGGATGGTTTATAGAATGGGGAGGGGAGGATAAGAAAGGGTGAATGATAGAAAAAGCTGTCAAATGACTATTTTGCCCATGTACAG
>BPLS01000239.1:0-27604 GCA_019656275.1 Rhododendron kiyosumense
AACTAATATGTGTGTGTAATTAAATATATATTTGGTCAGGTTAGGTTACAGGCATATATTGGTTAGGTTTTGTTGCCAATTTTCTAGAACCGTTTGGAATGGTCTGGTTACTGATTTCTAGAAAATTGGACTAATCCGAACCGTGTGCACCCCTATAAAATAATAAACAAACACAATGGGTTCAATATTAACAAGAAAGGCTAAATGGGCGATTAAAAAAAAAGGAAGGCTGAGCTGGAAGGGCATTTTCGGCAGTTTGAAGGTCATATAACATGACATCAGTATGACTCATCCATTTCTGTCAAGGCACCTAATGATGAGTTAACAGAAGAGTGTATTTTGGTAATGTCAGAAAAAGGAGGCGAGGGCAGTGATATTTCAGAAACCTCAGGGGAGGTCAGTGAAATTTGCCCTTTTTTTTCTACTATAGATTCGAAACGTGTGACTAGTAAAACCCGACAAAAAACTCCCCCACACTCTCTCTGCTTTAACCGAAAAAACAAATTACAGACATCCCCCACACGCTCTCTCTCTCTCTCTCTCGCCCACCCACACACACCTAATGATTTCCCAAATCCGTCACTACAAAATCCCACTAAGATTTCCCAAATTGTTATTAAACTCTTAAATATGGGTCCATTTTCGCTGGTTACATATACAACGATTTAACTGCAATGTTGGAGCCCAGTGTTTTGTTTTTGTAAAATCCAAATTGGGTTGTGTGAGATTTAAGGGACTCGAGAGTAGCCATGGGGAAGCTTGTTTTGGGTTTATGGGTTGTTTTTGTTTTGGGGATTTTCAGCAAATGTATAGTGGGTTTCGAGCATTTTAATCTAACTGAGCTGCGATTTGAGTCTTTGTATGGAGTCTCTGCTGCATCTGCTGCTAGTAATCCTCTTGTGGTAGATCTTACTCTAATTCATGGAGCTGATGCTCAAGGCGCTGGTACTCTCTTTCTTTCTCTAAAACTAGCTATGTTTTCTTTGTTTTTGTTTGATACATTTTTTCTTTGTCATTACGGATTTGTATTTGTTGAATCTTAAGCTAAATTTGCCTAATTCTCTGTTTTCCTTACACTCTGTTTGGAAGTTGCGGAAAGAAAGAGAAAAGAAAGGAACAATTATTATCAGAGGAAGTGTGGAGAAAGTTGAAGTTTGATTCGTTGTTACTGTATTTCTTTGTTACTCTCTCTCTCCCTCTCTCTCTCTTGTTACTGTATTTCTTTGTTACTCTCTCTCTCTCTCTCCCCTTTTTTACCGGTTCCAAAGGTGGGAAGGAAACAAAGTACGCAGCAATTAGGAGTATTTTCCTATCCTTTCTATGTCTATCCCACGCTACAAAAAAACATTGTTGGGTAATGATTTTTTCACCCCCTTTTTTTTTATCCCCTTACACTTCCTTTTTTGGCATTATTATTGTAAAATTACAAGCTTATCCTTTCACACCTGAAAAGTCAGGTACGAATAATTGGACTAAAATGTTACTAGTTTTGTATATTTTCGAAAATAAACGGCGAAAAAGGAGTGGAAGTGAAAAATACGGGAGTGGAAAGTCAATTCCCTATATCCTATTGTGAATTTCGATCAGCTTTTCTTTTTTGGTTGATCAACTTGTTTTTTGGTTTTGGTTTTGGTTTTCTTTGTTTACCTTGATAACGTTTTCCACTTTGTTTGGTTGACTGTCATTATTAGGTTGAGTGACTTCATGCATGCTGTTATTTGTTCTAATTAATTAGGGGAGTTTCCACTAAGTAATACAGTAAGTTGTTGACAACAACTTTTTGATTTTGTTCTTATTCAATTTTTTTTTTCGCGTATGTTAATTTTGCGCCAAATTTTTATGTACTAACCGTTCGTCTCGACGAGAGGAATCAGAAAAGTAAAAAATTATGACTTTTACACAATTATTCTGGGAACACACAAAATATCCAAGAAAAACCAAAAAAATCGAGACGAACGCTTAATACATAAAAGTTTGGCGCAAAACTAACATACGCGAAAAAAGATTTGAATAAGAACAAAATCAAAAAGTTGTTGTCAACAAGTTATTACTTAGTGGAAGCTATTGATCAGTGTTGCTTGTAGTTGATGGTAAATGGTAGATTGAGTTTAGGTTTACACAGCTTAGATTTTCTATCACATCCATCATGTATTGCATACCCTTTTAGTGAAACTTTGGCCTCAAAATTTTGGACACCGCTCCTCAGCAAACTGCACCCTGTGCAGTTGGATTTTTCTGGCCACTTGCTGGACCTATTTCAATGATCAAATCCGTCCATATTGTAGCTCTCATCGAAATGCACTAATGTGGTTTAAATCATGTCAGTTGTACTTGTATACCAATTAGTATGTAAAGGAAAATAAAAAAAGAAATCGAATCGAAATTTTGATGGTTCTTGTGCGTGCAGAACATCAGTTTGATTTGTTTTTTTTTAACTCCGTTCACATATTAACTGGTCTCCAATAAACATGATTTCAAACCACATTTATTCGTTTCAATGAGATCTAAAACATATGGATTGGACCGACTATTGAACAAGGTCCGGCAAGTGGCCAGAAAAGACCGAACTGTACCCTTGCAGTTCACGGCAACCTGCCGAGAAGCCATTTCCCAAAAATTTATCTCATGGAGTATCTCTTTTTGTACTAGGATATGATTTTTGCTACCTTAGATGCTTACCAATATTCGTGGTTATGAAATATGCCTAATTCCCTTTTCGTGTGATTAACGCTGGCAGTATGTTTGGATGGAACATTACCTGGTTATCATTTGGATCGTGGATCTGGGTCAGGAGAAAACAGTTGGCTCATTCAATTGGAGGTTTGTGAGGCAGCTTCAAGATAATTAGTATTGCAAACATTGCGATTGTTAGATATTAGAATTCCCCACCTCCTTTGCTTACTGTCATTACATTACAGAATTATAGAAACTTGAGGGCCCATTTGATAAGGCTCTTAAAGGGTTGGGATTGGATTACTTACTATCATTACATTATAGAATTATAGAAACTCGAGGGCCTGTTTGATAAGGCTCTTAAAGGGTTGAGATTGGATTACTAAGGAGGGGTATTAGCAATACCCTGTTTGATTTCAAAAATGAGGTTGGGATTGGATTGCTTGCTAGTCCGATGGGATGAGCAAGACTCCAAATTGGGGGTATTAGCAGTACCCTTTGGGACATGGTATTCATAGTTAGTGCAATGACTAAACTGTTCCTTGATTTGGGACCCTTATAGTGTAGATACTTGATTATGAGAGCCTTAGACAAAAATATTAATTATGATCCTTTAAGATAAAATAATCAGAAAAATAAGATTTTCGTACCAGTTCAAACAGATAAAAATATTGGAGCACTTTAATTTTTTAACCATATTTTTTAATATATAAAGTCTCAAAAAATATTAATTGCTCCAATTTACAATTCGTTTAAACCTGTGCGAAGACGTTAATTTTTTTGATCATATTATTCTAAAGGATCATAATTAATTATTTTTTTTGTAGGACTCTCATAATTAAATATCTGTTATTTATTTGTTATCCTTCAGTTTTTGCATAAGGGCAAAAATGAAAATGTATACTATTAATCCAATCCTGTCCCATGTGAAACAAACATGATATTAATAATCCCATCGTCTAATCCTGTGCAAAACAAACATTCAAATTACAAATCTCATCTCCTTCTGAATCCCATTTCTTTACAAATATCACCCATCTAATACTTTTAACAAACGAAGCATCTAACCTGAGTTACTAAATTTAGCTGTTATGTGTCTTTTTTTCGATTGGAAGTTGGTCCTATTTTTTAGCTTCGGTTTCATCCCAACCCTAAATATTGCGGTCGAACTTGGACAGGTTTTGTTCTGTTGCATAATGCCTTTTTTGCCCTTGTAAACTATATGAATTGTATATGTGAATTGTATATGCGACCTGAGAGGTATTTTCGTCCGAAATAATGTGCCAGGAGGCCCAGGACTATATCGGGTAGCAATAATATGCACAGGGACTAATTTGGGCCCGAGCCTAATTTACGGGGCTGGCCTATAAAAATCCCTTTTAATACTTATTTCACTGCTAATATTACAGAAATAAATAAGAACTTAGTTCCAAGTATATATGCTCAAGTGCTTAAACACATGAGAGCATTGGTAATATGGATTTTTATTTTAATCATGTAGACAGTTATTTCTTGTTGCAGCGAGAGCTCACGATTCTAAAAGCTGTTCTCAGTGTGACCATCAAGAGAATGTGGACAAATAATCAATAGTTTGGAGTTCGATGAAAATTGAAGGGAGATATGAGACTTTAACGGGACTTTTCGTGAACCAAGGGTTGCCTTTCATTCACATAAAGCCTTCTGACGTCCTAGAAATAATTCTCTAGAAAATTGTTCCATTATCTTGTTTGAAATTTTTTTTTTTGGTAAATGATGCATTTTATAGCCAACCAAGCAAAAACTTAGGGGAGGAAAACCCCATGACAATCAAACTTTACAAAGAAAGCCTACAACAAACTACTAAACGTCAAAACCCCGAAGGGATAGAATTCCCCAACTTTTTAGAAGAGATTTGCCAGAAATTACAAATACTTTGGTTCTCAACTGTGTTGGGATATTCCTCCAATTACATATTATAAGCCTCAGATTATCTTGAATGCAGGCCAAGATTTCATTAGGACTCTTAGAGCCCCCACCAAACACTCGAGAGTTCCTTTCGAGCCAAATAAAGTACACCCCAGCGGCAAAAGCTAGCTTGAAGGTAAGAGCCCGAAAAGCTGTCCCTTTACTGAAATTGAGAGCCCAGTCTAGTTCATCCTCCCATTTACTAGCTGGCCTATGAATCTGAAACTTGTTAAGAATAAATTCCCAAATCTGCCTAGGAAAATAGCAGTCAAAGAAAAGATGAGAAGATTCCTCAGTCTGAGAGCAGAGAATGCAGAGGGAATCAATTTGCATACCCCACCTTTTGAGCCTGTCTCTAGTAGGAATCCTCTTAAGGCAAGCAACCCAAAGAATAAAAGCCCATTTTGGAACATTTTGGGAATACTAGTCAAAGGAAGACCATCGTACCTTTGGGCTTTTGTTCCGTATAGCTTCCCATGTATGTTTGGTAGAATAAAGACCAGTAGAAGAGATGGACCAAGTAATCAGATCATCTCCATCCCTCAAAGTTAAAATAGGGGTTGAGGCTTGAATCTGTTGAATTATCCTGTTTCTGGCCCTAGGCCAGTGCCACTCACCATTCACAATATAAGAACTAGCTTTATCATATAAAGAGGAACCGAGTCTAGATAAAGACCTGTCATCGAAGAGTTTGTAGAGGGGACCATTTGGATGCCAATTATCAAGCCAAATGAAGGTGGCTTGCCCATTTCCGATAGAATGTTTAACAAAGTTTTGCCCCAAATTCCTTAGTTTCATCAATTTTCTAACTGTCCAAGAACAATCATTTGGGATAGGCATATGCTAGAAGTTGTGGCTTTTAATAATGTAACTATGAATCCATTGGACCCAAAGAGTGTCCTTTTTGCTCAAGGCCCACAGGTGTCTCAGCATTGTAGTCTTATTCGATAACTTCAAGGACTTGAAACCTAGTCCTCCTTTAGATTTAGGGGTACAAACTACCAACCACTTCACCTTTGCCCCAGTTTTTTTAAGTAATAGACCTGACCAAAGAAAAGCCCTCAGTAATGCCTCCACTTCCTTTAAGATTTTCTGGGGAAGAATGAACAACGAGCACCAGTATGTTTGCATGCTGAAGAGAACTGACTAAATCAACAAAGCTCGTCCGCCAAATGAAAGAGTTTTATTAGACCAGCTCTCTATTCGTTGTTGGGTTCTTTCTTTGAGGATGACACAATCCTCATACCTCAATCTGGTGGATATAAGAGGCACTCCAAGATACTTGACTGGCAAAGATCCCTCAGGGATAGGTAGGATATTTAAGATAGCAGTTTTCAGTTCTGTACCAACCCCAGAGAAGAAGAACTGACTTTTTTGGAGATTAGGTTTTAAACCTGAAGAATGATAAAATTCATCTAAGGCTTCTTTAATAATCTCAATAGAACGGCAATCTGCGCCAGCTAGAAGAAAAAGATCATCTGCAAAAGCCAGGTAGGAAATGGAAAGATCATTGCATTTTGGATGGAAAGTAAAGTGGCCCTGGGATGTTCTTCTTTGTAAGATGGCATACAGCCCTTCCATAACCAAGAGAAAGAGGTAAAGTGGCCCTGGGATATTCTTTGTTGGGTTTTTTCTTTTATGGACTCCTGCATGGGTGTCGGGTGCATGTATGTGCCTAAGTGTTGAATTAATCTAATTTTCATCTCAAGGACATGAGGACAGGCCAAATTATTCATATTCCTTGGTATACTTCTTTTATATTGTTCGGTCAGTGTTGTGGGCAAGGTGTCTTATGGCATTTCAATGATAACAGAAGAGTTCTATGCATAGTCCATTGGTAAGAATTCGATTGCTATATGAATGTCTAATTGAACATGTAAGACCCAGATCCTATACATTCATGTCTTAAAGAGTCCATAACAAAGACAGTTCAGTTACTCTGTTTAAGTATTTTTTCCTTTCTATGGTTTTGCATGTAACCATTTTCCATTATGTTATGGGATGCAAATTTTATGGTGGGAGGTTTCATGCTGCATTTTTTCCACACTGTGCTTCTCGGTTTCTAATGAGAACCTGATTATATGAGATCTTCTGAAAGGGTGGAGGCTGGTGTAATAACAGACGATCTTGTGTCTACCGCAAAACAACTCGGCGGGGATCATCAAATTACATGGAAAAGCGGATACCCTTTACTGGAATACTTAGCAACAAGGCCGAAGAAAATCCAGGTACTCTCCAATCTCAGATTGTGAACTGTTAAATCTTAAATATGACTCCCTTATTTTCTCCTTTTCCATTTTCGTGTATATATTTTTTCAACTTGTGTGTGACAACTTTTGCTTACTCATGGTCTGGTTTCATTGCAGATTTTTTCAACTGGAATAGAGTAAAGCTGCGTTATTGTGATGGGGCCTCCTTTGCAGGGGACGGTGAAGATAAGGTTGGTGGAACTATATGGTGCTTTTTGATTATCCTTCTATTGCCAATATTGGTGCTCTATTTGGCTTCCAAAGAGTTGAACAAAAAGGAATGAGATAGGTACCTAAAAATCCCACGTCCTACAACCAAATATTACTTTGATAAGGTACTTATTAGTCTATTTCATTACCTCTTGTATCTTTGGCCTCCACATGGTGCATAGGTAAAGTAGTAAAAGGAAATAATTGTCCAGTCTCCACCAAAATCAATCGCTGAATATACACTCGACTTTTGGGTACCTTTTCCTACTCCATGATAGAAAAGGTAATAATGCTTAAAGCTTGGCTATTCAAACAAGAATTCTGTCCTCCTGGTGCCAAAGTGTTTTAATTCTGTCATCTCCAACTTCATTTGCATTTTGCAACCATTATTTCTTCTGTTTATCATATTAAGCCTGTACAGAGAAGGATAATTACAGACATATTAAAGGAAACTTAACTTGTAGTTGTAGGTACTTTGGTGCTAATATGTTCATTGCTGCTAGTTTTGACAAAATAAACTCCACCGTCATTGGCTGCAAATATCCTTCTGTTACTGTCATAAACAATGCAGTAGGCAACGGTGCTTTTTTGAAATTTCTTGCATGACTTTAAATATGCTAGACCAGGTTGATGAATTGGTCGATTCCACTGGCTTAGTTTGAAGCTCACTCACAAAAGAGACAAGCTTCCTGTGCTGGGGTTGACTTGAACTGTATTTGACAAGCTCACGGACATTCTTAAAACTGTAGAAAATTGAGATACTCAAGTTCATATCAAGTTTGACTCATATAGAAGCTTGCTCGAGGTTGCTCTTAAGTCTTTAGATAATGGAGTTAAACCTCAACTTGTGTGGTCATTGCCTTTCTGAGATAAACTTGAGCGACCTACTGAGTGCCTCAATTCGTATTTAGCCTACAGGCATCTTGTTTGTTGAGTTGAGCCCTAGTTTTGAGTAATGTCTATGCACACTGGTTTATGTATTATTGATTCGTTTCTAGGCCGCAAAATTGGAATTTAAAGGACAACGCATATGGTCAGCAACTATGGAAGAGTTAATGTCAAGGGGGATGCACAATGCCAACCAGGTTTTATGTCTAGAAAAACACTCATTTTTATTCTTGTTTAGTTTGGGTTTCTCTGACAATTATCCGAATTCATTCTGTTTCAGGCACTTCTTTCAGGGTGTTCTGCCGGAGGTCTGGCTTCTATTTTGCACTGTGATGAGTTCCGGGATTTATTTCCTGGAAGTACTAAAGTGAAGTGCCTGAGTGATGCTGGATTATTCCTGGATGTGTAATTTCTTAAGGCCCTTGTAGTCTGATTATATTCTGCACAACTTCTATTTGGACATCCTCCTGAGCTTGGTTGTTGGTGGATCTTTCTGGTATTGCAGGGCTGATGTATCTGGTGGCCACACTCTTAGGAAATTTTTTGGTGGTGTGGTCAGCATGCAGGTAATTAACATATTTAGTTTTTTATATCATCCACATGTTTTCCTTGTGTCATCTCCTTCGTGCATGGTGCAAACTAGTTACTATGGGACTGGTTAAAAAGTTTCAAACCATGTATATGCATCCTGAAATTGGCAAACTGGATTGGAAATGCAAATATTTTTGTTTTTATCTTTTAATCTCAGCGTGTTGAAATATTGGCTCTGCTCCTTGCAATATTCATATGTTCACTACTTTAATAAAATAGGATATTTGGATGGATTGGTGTCTATTGGGAGTTTTGGAGCAAAGATATTATCTGTGCAGGAGTACTTGTTTCAATCCTTTGTGCGTATGTATAACATCCAGTTGTGTGGTTAAACCCAGAGAAACCTCAGCCCCCCAAAGAAAATCTGATGATCTAAGATTTAACATATTTAATCACACTTTACTTATCAAAGGGAATCATGTGTGATTTTTAGGTTATTAATAGAATCATGTACAAATCCAGCGATTAACCAGTCTCAGTGTACATTGCCAGTCAAACAGCTCAAATCGTCTAGTTTGTGGACCTTCTCTATGACAACGATCGATTGTTTGTTTGTTTTTCATTCTTTGCATTCTTGGTAAATGGAAATATGTTTGGCTACAACAGGGCGTGCAAAAGAATCTGCCAAGTACTTGCACCAACCATATCGATCCAACTTCCGTGAGTCCCTTCCTTGATATTTACATGCAAATGCAGGAGATTCAAGTTCATAAGAATGATAGCAAAAACTAATCTTCCCCTTTTTCTCAAACTCATGTCGACTTGTTTTCTCTTTCATCCTTTCCAGTGCTTCTTCCCTGAGAACTTAATTGCCAACATAAAAACCCCTCTATTTATTCTCAATGCAGCCTATGACTCATGGCAGGTAACATTGCATTTCTTTATAATGCTTTTGGGCAACTTGAGAAATTTTCCCACATTTCTTTTGTTCTTGATATGGTATATGTCCTTGAATGGCAAATTTGATAAATTGTGTCTCATTCTTAAATTCAGGTCCAGGAAAGTTTAGCTCCAGCTTCAGCTGATCCTTCTGGTTATTGGCATGATTGCAAAATGGATCATGCACAATGTACTGAAGCGCAGGTCCAGTTTTTGCAAGGTGATCTCATATAACGAAAATGACTGACAGTGTTGGGATTCATATTTGGCTTTGCAAATGTTGTTAAAGAACTTATATCAATTGATTAATGAGTTTGTGCATTCTTTGGAGCAGGGTTCAGGAATCATATGGTGAATGCAGTAGAAGGATTCTCAACGTCCGAGCAGAATGGCTTATTCATAAACTCTTGTTTCGCTCACTGTCAAACAGAGAGGCAGGATACATGGTTTGCTGATGATTCTCCTCTGATTGGCACCAAGGTACGCATGATGTGGTTATACATGACTATATCTATTGTTGTGTGGTGGGCCCCTGAAACACCCAACTGCCGCTAGCAGCCCAGGATGGATGATGCCCAAGATAGTGGAGGAGAAGAAACAAGCCAAACCATTTACCAATCTATTATGGAGAATCCAAAGTACAAACAAAAGCATAAGCGAGGCTAATACAGTAATACCTAAATGGTTCGGCCTATCACCTACGTCCTCGGTCAAACGAACGACAAAGGCTTCCACTAATGCAAAAAAAAAACTTCGAAGAGGTCCAATGCTAATAAGCAAATTCTCAAAAAGGGAAACTCATTAACTCAAGTTACAGTTTCTCTCATCAAAAAGCAAATGGAATCTCTCAACCAAAGCTCAACGTAACTCATCTCACCAAACACTAGTTTCAAGTAAGAGACAACAAAGGAACAAAGTTCCAACAGATAACCGAAGGCCAGACCATGAATGCAGCCAAAGGCCTACAAAGACCTTACCAGAGATTGTAGTCTACCAAAGCCTCCGCATGAGTTCAACCCCAATTGAGAGAGTCATGCTTTACTCATGCTCAAAAAGTTCTTTCATGAGCTAATTCTTGTCCTAATTTATTCCCTAGCACTCCAAGTCCAAAACCAACTAGGATGTACTCAGAACAAAGTTCTAAGAAGTTCAAAACCAAGTCAGAGGCGGCCTAAGAAGTCAAAACATGCAAATTACGAAGCCTGTGCTGACCCCATGCTTGAGTGCAACATTGGGGGCAGGACTGCTGGGCGCCTGACACAGAGGTCAGGTGCTGGATTTTATATTGTCAGAATTGAGCAAAAAAGTCTATATCAACATAATATATACGTGTACCCTTGAATGCACATATAGATTGCAGCCCATCATGTCTTTAGTTTCTGCCTTCAATTATGTTCTTTTTTGCGTTCTCTCACCCCAAGGGCCTTCTGTTTTCTCTTTTCCACATCATCTTCATTGCACATAAAGAAATCAATACTATAAATCACGTATTGCCCTCTGTGTTTATTTTGAATCTTGTCGCCATTTACCTGTAGGCAAGTTCTGTACATATAAGTATATAACTAAAATATACGTGCACTCAACAATTTCTGCACTAACATGAAGGCATGTATGCCGATA
Organism: Rhododendron kiyosumense; assembly: GCA_019656275.1. Lineage (NCBI taxonomy): Eukaryota > Viridiplantae > Streptophyta > Magnoliopsida > Ericales > Ericaceae > Rhododendron > Rhododendron kiyosumense. The sequence continues at coordinate 11,055 of BPLS01000239.1, forward strand.
AAAAAAAAAAACATGAAGGCATGTAACAGATAAGAACACACTCATACAACCGGAAATACGTAGGGTTCTTGCATAAAGACTTGTCTGTACATCTGTTATCTTAGCTAAATTGTTGTGAACTATCTTATATATGGAATGTTTCACATTGGCAGGGGATTGCACTAGGTGTAGGTGACTGGTATTTTGATCGAGCAGACATTAAGGCCATTGACTGTCCGTACCCCTGTGACAAAACTTGTCATAATCTGGTTTTCAAATAAGTTGCCATATTATTTACGGCATGTAGCTTTTCTTTCTCTGTTTCAATTAACTTATTGAACTTGTAATCTTGTTGAGTTAAGTGGAGATCCCAATTAGTGAAAACCCGCAATTTAAAGACAACAAATAGCATCATGAATATATATGAATTCTCTTCACAATTTTTCTTTCTTTTTGTCTCTTGAAGTTCTTTTCCATCATTTTCATACTGTCTTGGAATGTGTATCTGCATTTGTGGTGTGGTGGTTTTGAGTAGCTAAACGGGTAGATTCGACTGTCTCTCCCCTATCCTTGAGCTAACCTACAAAATGAACAACTTTTATTGCCACTCGGCTGTAGACAGGGTTTGAGCTGCCCTAGATGGTAAGCCCAATCCTAACCGGGCTTAGTCCACTACAGCAATCCAACTAGTCTTTACCTTTTAAGACTCATGCAGGTTGGCTGCAACTATTATTTGGTGCAACATATCCGGCTCTGATTGTCCAAATTAACAATCAGTGGACTGATTGAGATGGGAAAAAGTTTTTTTTTTTTTTTCCAGTATTTAATTTAGTTGAACATGTAGCTCTTGGTGTAGAGCAAATGGGTGGGGAAAAGATTCATGAAGCCGACTCCAATAGCGTCTGTTGAATCTTCGACCTACATTTGGACACAGAAATGACTCCCAAGATAGGGTAACTGGGTAAGTACCTACAAACTTATTGTGGGATTCAATGTCAATTAGAAGTGAATAACTCGATATGAATATTGGTGAAGTTTAGAAGGTGGCGCATGAACCACATGGTGTTTTTTTTTTTGCCAATTGGATAATCCATTCATTGATAATAAAATCGAACCAAACATCAATAGGTGCATCCAGCTTTAGACAAAGACATGGATAGCCACAATGTTGGATAGGTTTCCCAAGGGGAATCTACACAACCGTAACCCCTACTAGCTAAACAATGAACAACACCATTACAACTACGTTTAACAAAACTAAACTCACAACCGAAAATCACATGCCAATCTCCGGAGATCTTCCACAATAACTTAAAAAACACAATGACTAACTTGTTCCCTTTGACCATTCAAATAAAGCTTAAAGAATCTCCTTCAATCTGAATACATGTAAACCCAAGCTCAGATGCGAAAATAAGGCATTCTCTAGCTGCTATTGCTTCAGCAACCAATGGATTTGAGAACCCACTCAGTGCCATGCTTCTAGCTGCCACAAAACGCCCCTGAGACTCGCCCTATCAAACCCACACCACCTGACGACTATGAACATCCACCACACAGTGTTTGCTGACCTTCTTTGGGAGTTATTATTCTCTGCTTCTGGAGCACTTCTTGGCTTTTTTCCACCACAGCTTTGCGTGAGAATCACACATATTTGCTGTGGAACTCATACACATCTTGTGGTGGAACTCATACAATGTGTTGCAGGGAAGGTCATTGGAACATCACATGGTGGTGCTCCAGGCACACGCGTGATGCTCCAGGCAAGGACGGAGGGAAAGAGGAGGGAAAGAGGGGCACATGCCCTCACTTGAAACTAAAATAATTTTGTTATATTTTTGCATATTCAGCATAATTATGAAATCAAGTGTGCCACTACACATACACACTTGCATATATCTCGAAAATATACATATAGAATTAGTTTTATGTTGCAATTTCATCATATGGTGCATTTATACTTGTTGGTTTCCGAACTATTTGTCTATTTAGATTGATTCATTTTTAATTATACTTATTTTTAACCATCTAAGAGCAATATTTTAAAATAATATCATTAATAAAACTATATCAATCATTCTAAAACTTGTCAATATTTATGTAAAATATACTCTCAAATTTTGTCTGAGATTTTGTACTCATTTTTACATAATTTAAGTGAAGTACATATGCGGATTATATTTTTGTAGTTTGTAATGCATATTTTAATTGTGTACGATCTTATTGTGGTTAATTAGAAAAATAAAATTTTGTCACTATAATTAATAAGGTGCCTCCACTTAACAACATTCCTGAATCCGTCCGCGGCTCCAGGAGCACTTAATAAAATTTTCCAGTTTGGAGCTTACGTGAGACTTTTGATTGGGACATAAAAATAATAAAAGTCGAGCCAGCTGGTGCTATGAAATCCTCACCACATAATTCTTCCAATTTCTAGTCCTCTTTGATGCCTGCCTGGCTTTGTTTTTTGTTGGAATAAAAAAGTGGCATCTGGATAACAGGCAAGTTGGTTTCTTTCATTTCTTGCTATATAAGCATGTTGCTTTAATGAATTAATTGTTGTTGTCTGCTCAACGGAATGGAATTAATTAATGTCTCCATTCCAACTCCTCTGTAAAGAAAAATCATATATACAAAAATTACAAGGGAATTGGGTTGGGATAGCATTTGTATTTAGATAGACAATAATAATAGGAGCACCATAGGTGTACTATGTGCTGTGATCGTGTTATTGAAAATGCTACATTAGATAATACCTCGTCACGATCGGATCTGGGGGTGCTATAGTGCACTCTCCGCTTTTCATCCGAACAATGGATGGCTCGGATTAAATCTGAGCCCTTCATATCGAGATGTACGGTCAGATCCGCCACATTACATGGTATAGTGTGGCTGCCGCACTACAGTAACTCCCATTCCGTCACGATCAATCATATATATATGTAACCACCGGTCATTTTGGCCATTCGATTTCTTTTTCATTTCGAGCAAAAAGGGTAGGAGGGAGAATTGTGCATGTAATAACCTTCTTTGGGCGTCTATATATACCTGCTAGCTGGGCGCAAGACAAGAGGGAGCGTAGATGTACGCTAAGATGCTGGGGCACCACATTCATGGATCCGCAGGCATCCCTGGCTTAAACCATTGCCTAACTCAAACCCAACAAAAGCATAGTCACAAGAAGCCGAAAACATAATCCAAGAGTCGACCCAAACAAATGTTATTCACAACAAGTCATTTTGGTGAATATTCTGCAGCAAAAAACCTATCTTATTTATTTGCATTAATTGAGACCATATATATCAGACATTATGATGTACACCTAGCTAGCTACCTTGTTCTAGTTAGACAGATGATCAATATATACCATATAATCCACTGAGCAAGTCATTGCCAATGTACCAACTCATGCATGCGTCAATCTTGATCTCACACACACACACACACACACACAAAAAGAAGCCTCAATCCTTTTACTAGTTTCTTGGTCCAATTAATTAGCTAATTAGTGTTTCAGCTACTTCAACTGTGTATCAAACCCTACCACAAGGCTAGCTACTTGTGGATGTACTCGAATTGTACTAGTATTATTTACCGGGTCCAGTAGTAGCATGACATAATGCCAAGTATAATTCAGTAGGTTCCATGACATTAATTTCTGAATGTGAAAGTACTAGACTTTCTTTTCTTTTTAAATCAGGTGTCTTGGATTAGTTTGCGCATTCTAGATTTTAGATACTCGACGCTAGCATAAAACAAGAAGTACAGATTTTATAGCGAACCGATAATGCTGACGACGGTGCTAATTGGAGTTAAATGTTAAGTCAGAGGTTTGGGGCGCCATGATGCTCCCACCATTTCAGTGTAGTTCTTTGACCATGTACGTTGATGAATTCGACGCAAATATATTATGCGCGTATAAGAAGAAAAAAAACTTGTTAACATTTAAACTCCACTCCAACAACAAAACAAAACAAAGCCAATTAAGAAAAAAAAACCCAACAAAACAAAGCAATCATATGTACGAGTAATTATTCAATACTCCCGGAGTATATGAACAGTATACTCCATCCTCTCACATAACATATGAGTCCCACATGTGTCCCCAGTATTGGCTCCACAGATTATGTACGTGAAAGGAGAGAATATATTGTTCATATACTTTAGAAGTATTGAATAATATTCGCATATGTACCCTACAGCTGGGCTAGCTAAATGGAAAACTGGCAAGAATCAAAGAATTCTTTCAAGTGATCAATAATAAAATGCGGAATTTAGAGGTTAGCCCCAAAAAATAGGTTTGGATTTAATTTAGTCCTGACAAAAATATTCCTTCTTTATTTAAGTCATTTTTTTAATTTTTCATACATTTTTACTATTTTGCTCATTCTTCTTAACTTTTTGTATACATGTCAATTTTTAGTAAAATTTATATTTTTAGAATTAACTCTTGACTCATATTATTTCGGACAAAAATATCCTTGGCTATGTGAACTGGCTATGAGAAGTGCCAATTCTCATAACCAGTTGCATAATATTCTGAACAAAAATATCCCCGCCAGTTCACATAACCTGAGTTAACATATTATTTTGGACAAAAATACACCTGAACTACGGCTATGAGAACTGAGGTTATGAGAGCTATATTTTTAGAATCAATTCCTGAATCATATTATTTCGGACAAAAATACCTTTGGCTATGTGAATTGGCTATGAGAATTGCCAAGTTTTATAGTCAGTTCTATGAGAATTACTCAGTTCTCATAGAGAACTGACTATGTGAACTGAGCTATGAGAACTGGCTATGTGAACTACCAATTCTCATAGTCAGTTTTATGAGAACTGCCAATTTTCATGTCAGTTCTATGAGAATTGACTATGAGAAGTGACTATTCTTATAAAGAACTAGCTTTGTGAACTGGTTATGAGAATTGGCTATGTGAACGGTCACACCCACAAACGGCGTTCTCGCCATTGGTTCGGCCACTATTGATGCCCAAAGAAGCAAAAACAGGACATACGGTCCACGGAGCCTAAGGCACACATTACAACTAGAACTTAGGCTCCGATTTGGCTCGGTAAGACCCTAAGGTCGGCTATAGCCCGGTTACACTCACAGTTCGGTGAGCATACCACCCACAAACATCAAAACATCTAAGTCCTTCGTATTTTGGCTAGGGGCTGACACTTTGGCCAAGCCCCAATCAAAAGTAGGGGGCACCTATCAAACTCTTGATTCAACAAAGTACTTCGGCTAGGAATTGGCACTCTGGCCGAGCTTCAACCAGGAATGGAACTCCCACCAAACCTTATCAAGATATTTCTACTTTGGTCAAGGCTCGGTTATTTAGCCGAACCAAAACCAAAGTGGGGGCTACAGACATATCATTACTCAAAACAAGCAAGCACAATCAAACTTTTCTAAGGTACAAAGAAAGGTGAGTAATCAAAAACAGAAACGTAACCAAGGCATTCATTCATCAAGTGCTTAAAGTTTCTTAAGTTGGGAGGTACGGCGTGGTAAACTGTTCGATGACAACCCCCACAAACTATTACAATCTGCATGGCACGGAAAACTCCAATGTTCGGAGCCGTCCAGTCCATAAAAGTTCAAAAATACCAATAGGCAAAGCAAAAATTAACAAGTTTCGAGAAGAGTTGAAAGGGTTGTCAACTACGGTAACCGACCACCCCAAAGTCGGCACCTGTGGGTAATTCTCTCTCAATCTTGAACAATATTCTCAGCCTCGGCATCAGCCTCGACGTTTGGATCGACGTTCACGGCCTCGTCCCCAACATCTCTAGTCACTTTCTTTGCTCCAGATCCAGCCTCAGCCTTAACATCTGATATTTCCTCAATTTCCTCATCACTCTTGGGATATTCCTCAGGAGGGAGAGGCATGCACTCATCTTCAGTATAGGGCAGAACAAGCTCGAGTATGACTGCTGCTGGAATCGACTTTGTCAGGTTCATGTCAGCCTCCAATAGCAGGACACTAGCTGCGGCGGCCACCCAATCCTTGTATCCCGTCCTATATGCAATAGACACCTTCATCTGGACTTCTTCATTGACCATCTTCCAAGCTTCCCTTTTGTACTCAGTGCAAGCTCAATCGAATCCCGCCTGGAAGGCCTTTCCATTAACTTCCTTCATTTTCCTATTTTCTCCTATTTTCATCCTCCCTAACTCGCGTTCGACGGTCTTTGCCCTCTCAAGAGCTACGTCTCTTTCCTCCTCCAATTCCCTTCTTTTTGCCTCGGCTAGCTTCAAGCTCTGCTCCAACGCCTTAACCTCATCATGCTCGGCCTTCAAGTCTTTACGGTGACGAGACCTTTCAGCAGCTGCAAGCACAGCCTTGTTTGAAGCTTGAAGCAAAGCTTGGCCAGCCTACACAACAAAGTACATTAAAGCTCGGAAAGATAGACAAGATAAAATTGAAAGGCTGGGTTCGGGCAAACCTGCACAAGATGGGCACTCACATGAATCAAGCTCGGCTGGAGGTCTTGTGGGACCTTTTCCATGTCCTTCGGCAAAGCAAGCCCTTGGAGCATGGTGATGGCCAGACCAGGATCGGCCTTGACACTGTCCTCAATATTCACCAACCTCCCCTCTGGCAAAGTAAAGGAGGGAGCAAACTCTTGAACAATATCCTTCCTAGCCGAACCTACCAACTTTTGGACTGCCTTCGAGCCACCAGCGGTTGACGCCTTAGTTCTTTCTTTTTTTGTTGGGCGTGTGGTCGGAGATTGGTTGGAAAGAAGTCGTGAGTTATCTTCTGTCCTTTTTCTTGGGGTTCAGCCGTGTTGGGTTCGGCGGCCTGAGCAAAAACGTTGTCTCTCAAATTAACACGAACCATGTTCCTCCTCGACATACCCACGGTAAATTCAGGCACGATCGTCTGGAGAGGAACGTTAATACCTGAGAACACGGTGCTCTAACTCTTCTGGAACCAATAGGATGCTGGCTTGCTGAAGTTCGGGAATTTCACCCTCGGCTCTTTGCCTTTCTTGCTTCTTCCCTTCTTACTTCTGCCATTCTGCTGGTTTCCACCATTCTTCAAGGTCCCAGCCTTCTTGCTCGGCTCCCTCGCTTCTTTTTCCTTCCATTTGAGCTTACCATTGTATGATGGGATGTAATTCAGCAACATCGGTGCATCTCGGCAGGATTGCGACCTTAAGATTTCCACGTGCTTCTTGGTGGATAAAGAATTCAAAGTTTTTGTGATGGCTTGGTGATTTGCCAAAAGGGTAAACAGTTAGCATAAGAACGAAGATACAAAAGAAAAACAGGCACGACAAAATAAAAGAAGAAGATTAAACCACCTCTGAAGTCCTTGATCTTCGGAACGTGGTGTCTACGGTTGGTTTGGTCGTCAAACTCATAGTTACAACTCACTTCACATAAAAATTCGCCCATTTATCAGTATCGGGCAACCTATCCACTAATGGCTCTTTGCCTCGGTGGGTTGACAGATATTTGTGTTCGGTTCGACCGTGCCTAGACATTATATATGTCTCGAAAAGGTCAGCGACGGTAAACTCAAGGTCATGAAGCTCCTTCAGGGCAATCACAGTCATCACTATTCCAAAACTATTTATGGCAAAGTAGTGCGAGACGAGGCAAAACTAAGCCAAAAGTTCCCTCAAGAATGGGTGGAGAGGGAACCGATGCATGATCTTGCAGATGGCCATTAGGGGCACAGTGATATGCTTGGGCCTGTGTTCTAACCTATCCCTAATCTGGTTACTAACAACTCGGGCAATGACCACATATTTGGGAATGTGGTACTCTCGGCAGAAGGTCTCGTACTCCTTCTGGTCACCGTTGAAGAAGTGGGCATGGGGAGAAACTTGACCCCTTTCGTATAAGTCGACCACCTCTGCATCTACGGTTGGAACCTCCTCGTGCCTTGACTGCATGGACGTCGAGGCTTCAGCTCCAGAATTAAACCTTAAGTTGGCCTCAAGTCCTCTCTGGGGCTCGGTGTAAGGACTCGTAATTTCATAAATCATTAAAAGGTTTATTCGATATTATAAATGAGGAAAATATGAAATTTATTGAGTATATTTGATTTAGAGTTAATGCGAAAGGATTGTTAGTGGAGGGAGTGCAAGTGTGAGGTGTGTGTGTGTGTGAGTATATATATATATATGAGGATGTATGTGATTGGGATTAAAAATCCCAATCCTCTCTCTCTCTCTACTCTCCACCGTTTCTCTCTCTTGGCTCTCTTCCACTCTCACTCAAAAACCCATCAAAACCACTTGAGCTCTACACAAACCAACCCCCAATTGTTCTTTTAAACGCGATTCAAGCTTCAAATTTCATGGATCAAGCTCGGGAAAGGATTATTCGGTTGAGATTGATGATTTTGGAGTCTAGGGCTCGAAGAATCTCTTGGGTTCGACTTTGATAATCGAGGTAGGGATTTCTCTCACTCTTTGTATGTTCTTGAGTTGATTTTGTACATGAAATCGTGCTTTGGTTGTTGTTGTAGTCGAATTCTCAAAAATCTGCTCGAAACCATTCCTTATCGATACGGGCTTTTTACCGTATCGATACTATAAGAAAATAGAAGCTTCAGAATTTCTGATTTGCTTGCTGTATCGATACGCCATTTTGGCTGTATCAATACTAGGAGCTTATGGACAGTTTTTGCCACTTTGTTCCAAACTTCATCGTTTTGACCCCCGTTCACTTCTAACTTGTTCTAAGCACCTCCAAATCACCCTAGAGCATGGTTAATTGTATTTGTTGAGTTCATGGGATATCTTTGCTCTTTTTGCCCTTGTTCGGTAGGATTTTACTTTGAATCCCCTTGAATCACAACTGAAGTGAAATGACACATTATGTAAGTACGAAATTCGTGAACACTTAATGCTATGTAATACGAGGAGTGAGTTGAGATAATGAGTTTGGAACCAAAATGGAAATATGAATTGAGATGCGGACCGTCTACTTAATATCAATCTCTCTCCTTATCTTCAATTTATGAAATCAGAGTTTTAGGAACACATATGACAAAATACAACACAAAAGGATTGTAATTGGCATACGGGGTCTTGGTACCCGAAACTTAAGACGGAGGTACGGGGTCACAAGCACCCGGAATGTAAAGTAGATGTACGGGGTCACAAGCACCCGAAAATGTATTGTTGGGTATATGGGGCCCTAAACCCGGAAAGTTTCTTAAGTCCACTGTTCGGCGTGTTAGTGGAGGAAGAATATCTAACTTTGGGGAATTGATGGGAGACGTACGGGGTCCACAAGACCCGGAATGTAAGACACATAATGAAGGAGTGTGTGAATGGAAAAAGGGAAATGTAAAAGATAACTAAGGGATTGACTAGATCGATCAATGGTAAGTGAAGTGCTCCTTAAGTCTTGAGTTTCCGACATGAAGTTAGCATTCGTTTGCATTCCCTTTTGCTGTCCCAAACTTCATTCTTTTTTATGTCAAAATCTTTTCATTTGCATACAAAGCTTGTAGAGATTTACCTATTGAGCTAGTGTAGCTCAATAAAATCCTTCTTTTCAGGTTCAAATGCCGAGCAATAGATTGCATGCAATGGTGTGTTTGGACATGAAGATTTTTGGAAGCTAACTCCATTTAGTTACCTAATCATCTTTTGTAATTGATTCACTTTTGGTAAAGAACAATCCGTAATTAGTCTTTCAGGAATTTCTTTTGACCAATTAGTTTGTAACTACATAACTTGTTTATAGGTACATGAGCTTAATTTGAGCCAGAGTGCCAATGCTGTAAACTCTTTAAACTTGGGGATTTATTTGTAAAGCTAAACAGGTGGGAACTCTTTTGGGTATTATTTATGTTATGCGAGGAACTTTTGTTGAAATGGCTTATTTATTTATGTAGAAAATCCAGAGCGTGACACTCGGCATCAGAATGGGTGGATTGAGTGAACGACATCTCGGGTTCGGTAAGAAACTTGTCCCTACCATACTCGTAATCACGTTCGACGTTAGAGTCCTGTGAGTCAACCGACATGTTTGAAGCTATGGACGAATTCTAGTGTCGGCTCTTACTCCTATCCAACCACTCTCGGATTATTGAATCGCCGGAGTTGTCTCCCGAGCTTTCGGAGTCGGAAGAGATGACTATCACTAGGTGAGCTAGACCTAAACAAAACAAGAAATCATGAGAAACCTCATTGTCGGCCAAAAGACAAGGATCTCATTACGCTCGGCTACCCTACTGGCTCACCCTAGTTCACTCTACAGATGCAAGCTTGAGAAATATTTGAAGTCGAATCTTGGGGCTCGGCATTATCAAGTGTCATCCAAGGGCCCACTAGCATCAAGGCTGGGGCTCGGAAGAATAGATTGAAGATAGAGATGAACATTACTATTCTTCTCCGTCTTTGTACTGTTCATACAGCACAAAAACCAAAAAAACGCTAGAAAATAGTGTAAAAACTGCAAAGAAATGAAGATAAACGAAAGTCGAGATCATACCTGGAGATTTCTGGAGGATTTCATGTTGAATCCACGAAGATATCGAAGATTGGAACGAGAATGAAGAGAGATAAGCTCTGGCTTTGAAGTTCTAGAGAGAGAGGGACTCTATAACCCTTTCTTTTCCTCCGATTGCCCTTTATATAAGGCAAGGGTTAGGGTTTTTGAATCTCCCTCCCATTATTACACCGCTGAACTGGTGGCCAACTAGCATTTGACACGTGGCTTCGATAGGACGGCTGTGTAGAACCCCAACGCATGCCAGGCGTCCTTTCGCTTGTTGTACCCATACAAGAGATAACACCTGGCACTCGCCTATTGGGCTTAACTCTAGCGGTTACTCTTCCCTTAAGGAGATCAAAGATGTTGAAGCTCAATCAAATCTCAGCCATGTCCACTATCTCTCAAGTTCGGTAATTATAAGGTTCGGCTAGATTTGTTATCAATCTCTACCACGCAATCAGCATCGGCAGAGGTTGAAGGGCTATTGTAATAGGTCAAACCTAAGCAATTTGAACCCACGTTTAGGAAAGTTAGATCGAGGTCAGAGTTGAAAGGTGTAGCCATACTTAAGCCCAGGATCGGCTCCAATTGAGGCACAACAATGAATGGCGACGTACCCACCTGACAAGGAGAGTCATCGGGCTCGACCATCTTCAAGGCTGGTGATTCCGTCGTCTGTGTTCCCCCCCCCCGAACTGTTTACCTTCAAGCTCGGCTAAGGGTGGGCTCGGCCAACCTTGATGCCGAGTGCTTCCCCACGCGCTAAGACCGTTTCACCGGAAGATAATGATGGGCGCACATGGGGGTGATAGCTCATACCAAAACGGTTACCAAATATTATGAGTAATGTCACAATGACATCAGTTGACCCGTGCAAGGCACATGCCCGTACTTGGAGAGCAAATCAAGCAAACTCTATAAATGCCAAGCGAAGAAGCCTTAGAAAGGTACACACTACTAAATCCCTAAAACCCGAGTCTCTTACTTTGCTCTCTGCACATTCTCATCCTCTCGCCAAAGGGCCTTGTCTGGCAACCCCGGCCAAGTCTTAGTTGTGCGTTCATTGTGTAGGTTAGAGCAAGACAACTAGGCAATCCTTGAACCAATGGAGGAGGAACTCAGATCAAGGATCAACGGGCCACATTGATTTGATGTCTGGTCAACTGGGAGCTCGAGCTTATTCAGTGCCCTTTAGGGCACCACGTTGCCCTGAGCTCTTTTTTCATTACATATTGTGGTAAGGTCCATAAAATGTGTCTTGGATCACACTACAAAGTGATGAAAAATGGGCATGAGGTAGTGTGGCGGTTCTAGCTCCAAGGCATGCAGTGAATATTGTTTGATTGGGAGGCCCAACAAGGCCAGTACCAAGTCCACATCTGGACTAAAGAAGACAAACTGGTTCAATGGCTTGCTACACTTTTCCTGGCGTATACAAATGAGGGATCTAATTCACAGTACGGAGTCAAAATTTTCTAATGTACACTGATCAAATAAAAGAATCTGCAACTATAAAATTAGTGCTCAAGCAAGGTGCCTTAGGGTTTGGGATAAATTGAGTATTTTAAAGGGGTCAAGAGAGTAAAATAGATGTGAAAATCGTAAAATAGATGTGAAAATCATACACATTTCATGTGAGATTTTAAAGTCATTTGGTTGATGGGTCGATATATGGGCCTCATTTGTATCTATGTAGCGAAGCTGATGCAGCGCAGCCTCCTTTTACGAAACTATTTGCAACAAGAAAATACGAACAATATTTGAGTCAAAGGTACTCCCTTTTTGAACAAACGATATTAACAATAATCTCAGTTTTCCTTTAATTCACTAACTTGGAATAGGACGAATATAAATAGGGTGATAGAAACCCTTAACAACTTAGGAAACAAATAGGGCCGAGAATCAAACCCTAATCACAAAAAACACAAATACGAAAATTATAAAAAATGAAAATTTCTACTTTGATTGGAAAATCAAATATTATGAAGAAATATAAGGTTGCCAAAAATAAGCGGTAACTAAAATAGAGTTTTAATTTCTATCTAAAGTTGTTAGTGAATGGCAAAATAGGCCTTTTGGAAGGCTAAACAGCATCGAAAGGCCGAAAAACATCGTTGATCATCTTTTCTTGCAAGATGAGTATTGATTAGTAGGCCGTTTCGCTTAAGCCCTACTACCCACAGGTCATTCTTCCACTGTTGGCCACGCCTCCAGTTTGGGCTGTGCTAGGTCCGGTTGAGCTCAAGGAACGTGGACGCAATCCGCTCTACATTAGAAGCCCATACGGATGTAGAAAAGGGAAATTCAAAGCCCTTAGTGTTTTGTCCCTTGCAGACCCTTTATTGAATTGCCCTTCCGCATAGGACCTGACACGCGTGGAGAACATATTAAGGATATACTTGATGTTGACTTATGCTGATGTGGATGTATGTTTTTACTTTTATCATTACAAATTTTAAAATATAAAATATCTCTTACTATATATATTCGTTTTTCGTAAAATTTATTTTTTTTAGAATCTGCTCTACGAGATCCATCAAACAAGACCCTTATTGAATGTGACATTATGTGTAGGAAAAAAATAAATTTTTTGGTATGAATTTTATATTTTTAGGGTGTTAATTATTGTATCTTTTTTGTGTGAATTATATATTATTTGGGATGTGAATTTTTGTATATGAGTGTGAATTGCGTATAACAGAGGGTACGAATTGTTGTATAAAGGTGTGAATTGTATAAAATAGGGGGTGTGAATTGTATACAACAAGAGTTTTAATGGGGTGTGAATTGTCTGTTTTTGTGTGGGTGTGAATTATATGATGGGGTGTGAATTGAGCAATAGAGGGGGTATGAATTCTGCATTTGAGGAGTACTTTGAATTTTTATTTTGTACACAATTTAAAGGAGTGTGAATTGTCTATTATATGGGATGTGAATTGTTTGTTATAGGGGGTGTGAATTGCCTATTATAAAGGTGTGAATTCTGTATTTAGGCTGTGAATTGTGTCATTAATGGTGTGAAATGTGTACAAATGAGTTTAAGGGGTGTGAATTGTTTGTTATATGGGTGTGAGTTGTTGTTTAAAGGTGAATTGTGTATAACGAAGGGTGTGAATTGTGTACAACATAAGTTTAAGGGAGTGTGAAATGTCTGTTATATGGAATGTGAATTGTCAGTTATAGAGTACTATATGAATTATGTATAACAGGGGGTGTGAATTTTGTATTTTGGAGTGTGAATTGTGTATTTTCGAGTACAAATTCTGCATTTGATGCGTGTGAATTCTTTCATTTTGAAGAGTGTGCATTGTGTATAATAAAGGTTGTGAATTGTCTGTTATATAGGAGGTGTAAATTGTGTATAATAGGGGGTCATGAATTACTTATTATAAGGGGTGTGAATTATATATTTTGGGGCGTGAATTGTGTAATTTGATGAGTGAATTCTACATTTGAGGGGTGTGAATTCAGCATTTTTAAGGGGTGTGAATTCTTTCATTTTCGATGGTGTGAATTCTTCAAAAGGTGGTGTATATTTTTAATTAACAAGTATAAAATAACTTTTTTTTATTTATACACAATTTCATATTCAAAATGGATCTTGTTTGAAAGATCTCATCGAGTAGATTTCAAAAATATATTTTTTTTCAAAATTGAATATGCACAACAAAAGTTATAATTGTTTAAAATTTTGACTATATATGAGCTATATATGTTTATGTATGTATATGTATGGACAAGTATATATACGTATAAACATGTGACAATTGTAGGGAGAGAAAAAAAAAGATATGATTAGAAATATTATTTGATGGTTTTCAAATAATGCTCCACTACTCATTAAATGTCAAATGTCAATTTGTTTACTAAATCACTTACAAAAAGTAATGGGTCCCATAATATTAATCAATAATGCATGAGTTGGGACATTAAAATGTAATATGTTCCATCCGTATTGGACAATTTTTTCTAATTCTAAACTAAAAGCGCGTGGATGTAAAAAAAAAAAAAAAGGCTTTGATGGAAACTGTATGACATGCGTGGGGCCTAAACATCCACTAGATGCTCAAACAGAACCGGCCAGTCAGAATCCCAAAGTGTTGGTTAAATCAATTTCGAATAATCGGGGAGTGTGGTGTATTGGGCTACTCTTTGATATCAAACACTTTGGGATTCTTGAGGTGTTATTTCGAGTTTGAACTTGAGGTGTTTTTTTTTTTTTTATCAGAAAAAAGGGTGGGAGGGAGTGATTAGCATAGTAACCCCTATTGGGTATGACCATAGATGCTCTCTACTCGTTGTGAAATGTTCGGTTCGAGCCATAGCTACTGTCCATGAGGACAGACCGTCACCACAGTACCACCTAAGTACAGAATGACAAGGGAACAAATCTCCCATTCCCTTGCCACTGACAAGACTCGAAACCTGAGTCTTGCCTGGAAATTAAGGAGGCTTTTGCCATCCATGCTGTGTTTGTTTCTCATGCACCATGTTTGAGTAACACCACAAAAGTATTACTACAACACTGCAGTGGATATTGCGAGGAGGATACCATAAAGTCGTACGTAGCAGCTTTCAAAATGTATAGTCTTAATTTGTTCTCATTTGATTTTACGGTAAACCTTTGTGTTTTTTTTTTTTTTTTAATTTAAATTTTTGTTACAGTTTTATCCTACACCGTAATCTATCTCACTAGTGTTTGTCTTTTTCTGAAAGCCATCATTTTGTTTGTTATTAGGATATAGTAAAAAAGAACCACTTCCATGCGTACTTGTTCGCAAAATGGCACTTCTCTCGAAAATGGACAAATAATGTGGAACAAAGTGAGTGTACCATTAGTATTTAATTTAATCTTAAGTATTTATTTTATGTCATATTTAACTTTAGTTTTGCCGATCGAACTCGTGATTCTGTCCTGATTCTTGGAATGATCTTAAATTCTTTTGTTGTTGTTGTTGTGGTAACTAGAATGAATTATCTTATGTTCTTCTTTAGAGAAAAATAAAGAGGCAGCTTTTTCCAACTCTGTCTTTTTTTGGCTGGTCTAAAAATAGATAGGGACTGCCATAGAGTGATACGTTGCGGTTAAAAGTTGTGAAAAGAAAGATAAAATTAACGTAAAAGAAAATAAATTTTGACGAAAAGTGATTTTTTTACTTATATTTCTGTCAGTCTTATTCCTTAATTCCTCCTTCCAAATTAGCAATCAAACAAGGGTCAGGAAGGAAGAATTTTTATTTATTTTCTCTTCAATTCTCTTTCTTTTCCTCACTTCCAAACAAATCCGATCCAGACGTAATCGGTGCACAAATTAAGACTCCGGGTTGTCCCCCGATTAATTGGTTTATTGGGTTGGTATAAAGTTATAAGAGAAAAAAATTCTCCAGCTAAAGCAGGCAGCCTTTGCGTGAGACAACTGATTTTGTTTCTTGATCAGTACGGTCAGAGCTCATCGTCCCAAGTCACGGCTAAGTGAATGTGAGAAAGCTAAAGGAAATTGTAAAAGATGTCGCATGTTAGAATTTCTTCCACGAAAGCCAACCATTCTAAAGCTTAATTAGGGCCACTACCCACTGGAGGTTTGTTCGGCCGATCGTTAACTTCAGAACCCTAAGATTAGACGTGGTGCGCGCAAGTTGGCCCAAACAATTTGAGTATAAAAAGAAGCACCGACATGGTGTGTACCGGAAATTGTTGTACTCCTACCTTTATCTTACTATTCTGCAATTCATTTATAGATATATATAGGTGTATGGTACATGTATATTTCATACTAGTAATCTTGTTTCGATCGGCGAATATATATTTGATGGGCTGGGGGTTCAATGCCAATAGGTTTTGGAGTTAATATTCATCCACCCCGGCAAAAGAATTCCAGCTCAGCAGCTTCAAATCTTCAATCTCAAATAAATAGACCACACACACTGGATTGATTCTGGATATATATATATATATATATATATATATATATATATATATATATATATATATATATATAAAAAATTCCAGCACCATTTGGCTGTACCCATTTAAAGCCTTTAGCTGTATATATATGTTGTCGGTGTCAATTTTTTTAGTGCCCAAAGACATA
>BPLS01000239.1:27614-39139 GCA_019656275.1 Rhododendron kiyosumense
TCTACTTGTGTTGCAATCGATAAATATTACGTGATCAATGACTTTTTTGATTCATAAAAATGACGTCAGTGTTGTAATTGATGTGCAGCATTACTCCAAAAATACTCAATAACCTCACCGTATATACATGTGTATATATCGATTTTTTGACTTCATTACATATCACAGCTCGTACACTATGTAAGATAAGCTCACGATCGAGTGCGTGATAGAGGCATGGGAGATTACAGGCTTCTCTATGGGGCCCCTCATTTATTGTTTCATATATCTGATATGATTGGATGTCCAGCAAATAAACTTGAGGGTCTAGTTTAAATAGTTTTTGGGTTCTTTTTGGAAGCTTCTCTGAAAATTAAGTTGAATAATTCTGAAATTTAAGTTATTATGGATATCAGATTAAGCTAATTTTTTACAATTCATAAAAAAATATTTTAAGAATAACTTGCGATTTGAATCATTTTTTTAGAACCCGAAATAGATCAACAAAAAAAATCATCATACGATTCTTGTTTGATTTCTAGCGATGCATGCGATCGGAAGACCAAAAGAAGTTTGATTGACTTGAAATTTTACGGAGAACTTTGTAATTATAAGGATAAACTGTTGTATGGCTTGATTGAAGAAATTCAATCTCGAAATATGTGAACAAAATGCTATTCGTTTCGCGATACGTAATGTGGGTAAAAATAGCAAACGAGCTCTGTTTCACACTACACATGTCTGGAGGCCTTAGATTACCGCATAAACACTGTGCATGATGTTTGGTGAAGTTTGGGAGATACAGTGCTATTTGGTCCACCCAAGAATTTCTGAGTCCAAATCATTCAATTTATAGGGTACCAACAAATGTCTGGTGACGTTCCAACAATGGAACATACTCGGGTTATGACGAGACCTGAATTAGCAACTGAATTGGATGTTCCGAAGTATATGCTGGCCGATTGACCGAGATTAGGGTTACCTGGACTCTTTTTCTGACCGTTGACTGAAAAGGAGACTGCACTCGTCCAGAAGTGGCAAGCCTTACGACCAGGCTATGCACATGCAAATGTTTTAGCCTTTTAGGATTCTTGTCAGAACAAATGATTGTACAGCCTTTTGTGAGAAAACCTAATGTTTTATGCATTGTATTATGCTTACCGAGAGCTGCACACTCCTCTTCGGTATGACCTACTTCAGTATCAAGGGCTGATGTTCTTGATTGCCGGATTGGTGAAATATAATTTGGGTAAAATCTGGTGTTTACATCTGTATTAGTCTTCTAACAATTTAACGACTAATTAATAGCAATATATGAAGTACGAAAACAATCTCTTCGAATTCATATAAGCTAGTAATTAATATCAAAACTGCACTCATTTATTATATTCAATAATATTTCACTTCTAGTCAATCATTATTACAAGATTAACAAAATAGTTTTGAACACATTTTCTTAGTCGGGTGAAAACAAAAATAAAGAGATTATTAAAAATAAGATAACGCAATTAAAAAATTAAAACATGATAAAAGACATTTAACTAAGGGGTTGATTTTTGAATTTTCTACTATATTTTTTTACATTAAATAAAATTTAGATTTAAATTTTCAGAACATATTTTGATTACCCAAAAAAAATAATGAATGTTTCGAATTTACTACATATGATGTTTCTTATTTTTATTTGCAAAATCAAAATCAAAAGTAATATTTTAGAAATAGTCTTGTTGGTTAATTTACATAAAATCTCAATTTCATCTCTCTGTGAGGGAAGATGACAATTTTTCCCTTCAATTCTGTTATTTTATATTGACTCCGTCAGCAAGAGGGACGGAATTGAAATGGAATGTAAGCCATAAAGTTAAAATTAACACAATTATTAGTAGAGGAACAAAATTAAGAATTCATGCAAACTAAAATAACCATTTCTAAAATTTACCCTATTTTTTTATCATCCTCTTGTTGATCAAACGGCATGAATATTAATCCTTGTCTTGTTTTATGCTTCTTTAACTTCCTTTGTATCTTGGTTTTAAGCCTGACACCTTAATGGAGACATAACTCGAATTTTCTTAGTAATCAGACCAAAAAAAAAAAAAAGAAATAACGAGAAACGAATAAAGAATTTTCATCAATAGAAGATACTTTCTTGATTTTTGGATCTTATTTGATTCCCTTCTACGCAGACTAATGAATGATTTGGGAAGTAGAAGTTAAAGATTTCTCTTAATTAAATGAAAACGAAGCATGAGGTGCGCGCGCTCTCTCTCTCTCTCTAAATCCTAGTAGTCGCACCTCTTTATTTCTCTCTTTCCCCCTCTCCCCCCAGGGTTTTCAACCTAAAATGAGGGGGGGAGGGGGAGGGTTTTGGGGGCGATCTCCCCTATGGGGTTTTTTTTTTTCTACACCGGTCTCCAATCGGAATCCCTTTTCCCTTCCTTTCATCACTCTCCACCCTCATCACCTCACGTCTCCTGACGCCTTGGCCTCCTCGGTTCCTCTACCGTCGGACCTCCTCCATCATATTCGCCGTTTGCAGGTGACTCTGGTGGTGCGGTTTAGATGTTCGGCTGTGGGTGCAAAGCTTTTGTGCATGATTAGATCGTTGGAGTTGGAGATCTATGTTGGTGGATGATGATGGCGAGAATTTTTTTTTTTTCATTTTCTTGTTGATCGTTTTCTTATTCTTCTCCATTTTGTGGAGGTTTTCTCTCCGGTTTCTTGCCGTGAGTTTTTCTCTTCTTCTCTATTTTGTGGAGGTTCTCTCTCTGGTTTCTTACCATGAGTTTTTCTCCCGACTTGGTTTCTCCCAATTGGGTTGTTTCTTGTTTCTGCAAGAAAATATTTAGTTGGTTTGGGGTATAGTCTATGGGATGAATTTCCGCCGTTGTGGTTACTTGGTCCTTTGTCTAAGAATGAGTTTTCATCTTGATGTACTCTTTGAATGGAGTTATAATATCATATGTTATCAGTTCGGAAAAAAATAAAAAATGAAAAGGAAGCTACCTTTCATTTTCCAAAGCTCCCAATAAGTATTTGTTTGGAAAATTAATCAAACTGCCAGAAGAAGAGAATTAAGGCCAATTTTGGTCGAAAGTTATCTGGCAAATTAATTATTTATCAAGTCCCTAAAGAAATGGTTTGAGAGTCAATTGGAGATTTTTAAGAATTTAATATACTGTCATCAAAAGGAACAAGAGAATGTATAACTGTACAAGCTAGGGTTGTTATCAATATTATATTGGGTTTTACCAAATTTTCAATGCTTAACTCACCAACTAATCATGGGTAGTTCTCATCTGCAAGAACATTAATTTTAACACTTTTTTTTTCCTAATCTTGTGGCCGATTATGTATTCGGATTCTTGGCATGAACTTGCTCTTAAAAACAAAAAAAAACAAAGAATCTTTTTGAAAGTGAAGTTACTTTATATCACTGGAATATTTTAGTGAATCTCTCAGCGACATAACCTCTTATTCGTTTCTCCGTCACTCAATGGTGCAAGATAGATTCCAAGGTTTTCGGGTATTGTAATTTCATTAGTAAATACACTTTTTTGTAGAGAGGCATATCGTGTTAGACAGCGTCGCTCTTAAAAGTAGATAGAGTGTTTGATAGTACTTTTCAATGTAATTTATTAATTAGGAAATTAGATTCACATAACATTGGACCCACTTTATGACACTTAATGCTCCCTCAACTCTCTGAAACACATCAAATGGGATGAATAGGTTTTTACACCAATGTTTATTTTTCATTCTTGAAATTTCAACTTACGCCTTGAAAATATGTTTTCAAACACGCTTAAGACGAATACAAATTTGTACTATGATCTGTTATGTGATTGAGGTTTATTATGAGTGATATGACTTCTTAAGATATTACTTATGGAGTATTTCTTATTAACAACCACTAAACTGGTTTATTCAGATATAATACACAACAAAGTTACATACTTTTTAAAGTCTCATCCGCGTTTCGTGTCCTATATTTTTTTTAGAATCAACGCGTCTGTTCTACTTTACATAATGATATTCTACATAGGCACGTGAAATATAGCCGTTATGTAACATCATTTTCTTATTTAAAATCCATATATGACTTTTTATCATGAACCTTACTTTTATTGATTTTAGCCTCTGAAAATAAAGAGTGCTCTTGTTTTTTTTTTTTGAACGGAAGAGCACTCTTTCAAAAATACTAATTCTCTGTCACTCTGCCCCATGCCACCAGTGCTGTCAAACTCATTATTTCTAAAACCTCTGATAGATACAAGGATAAAAAAAAGGTCAGATTATTGAAGCTAATCTTCAAATTTTCAAAGAAAACGAAACCTTGATAAAAAAAAATGTAAACAAATTAAATAAAATACCAAATTGATACTAAAAAGATTATTAAAAAAGCGACAATATTGAGTCACCTCTCTTGAATGTGACCTCGGCCCCCTCTCTTTTGAGGTTCCTCCCCCTATTAATAATTTGATTTCCTACTAGTCTTCCCATTTCATTTTCTCAACCTCATTATCACCTCTCTCTCTCTCTCTTTCTCTCTCTCTCATCACATCTGCCACTCCACATGGGAAGGCACTCATGCTGTTACAAGCAGAAACTAAGGAAAGGGCTATGGTCCCCAGAGGAAGATGAGAAACTTATGAAGCATATTTCCCAATATGGACATGGGTGTTGGAGCTCTGTGCCTAAACTAGCAGGTAGCTAGTAGTACTCCTCTCCTCCTCTCTTGTGTGTTTTGTTCATTGGCTTTTTGGTAATTTTATCAAATGGCAGTAAAAAGGGTATTCAATAATATTTAAGTTTGTTGTACGATTAATATGCTCTCGACAGGTTTGCAAAGGTGTGGGAAGAGTTGTAGATTGAGGTGGATAAATTACCTTAGGCCGGATTTGAAAAGAGGAACATTTTCACAGCAAGAGGAGAATTTGATTATTGAACTCCATTCACTTCTGGGCAACAGGTAGCCTATTCGGTAACGCTTTTGTTTTCTGTTCTCTCTTTTCAAAAGACAAGTAAATCTTGAAAAGTTTTCCGAAACCCTTTTGCGGAGTTTGCTTATGAAAACAACCCAATTCTTAGAAAAACACTGGTAGAAACATTTTCTCAAGTTCTTGGAAACCATTTCATCCAAAAAGAATACCTTATCAATTAAGATGATGGATTTTGGTTTATTTTCAAAAGCAGTTTCTATAAACTGTCATATATGCAAAGAGTGACGTACTCATAGCAAAGAGACTATACCAAACACAGCTTTAAAACACTATTCCGGACACAACTGCGTCCAAAGCCTTTCGAGTTGTGTTTTATAGTTTTGTTTGGCGACAGGCAAGATATTGACTTGTTTGGTATCGTTTTCGTTTTCATCTTCCGGAAAACCTTACTTTTCAAAAACCCTTGTACCGAATTCCTTTTCGAAAACAACCCATTTTCTGAGAAAACCAAAAGGATGTTTAATGAAACGAATGCGAAACGATAGTAGGCGTTCTGTTTTTGTTTTCAAAAACAATTTTCACTAAAAATTGTCCTGCTGCTTGCTTCACCAGATGGTCTCAGATTGCAGCTCAATTACCAGGGAGAACCGATAATGAGATAAAGAATCTGTGGAATTCCTCTATCAAGAAGAAGCTTAAGCTTAGAGGAATTGATCCAAACACTCACAAGCCGATTTCCGAGGCCGAAAATGAAGAGGGGGAATCTGAATCCAACACCACCAATGAGAAACTCAGTGAAAAAGTCACAATTATTGATGCAGGGAATTCAGACAAGGCAATGGAGAGAAAATATCCAAATCCAAATACTAAGTACTCAAGCAACAACAGCAGTAATTTGACCAATTTAACCCCATCGACGACCAATGAATTCTTCCTAGACAGGTTGGTTTCCTCCCATGAAAGCTCCTCCACTGGTGGAAATCCGGGGTATTTCAATTTCCAGCATTTGAGTTACGATTCTGGAAATCCAAACACCTCTCTGTTCCTCAATCCAAACACCTCTTTTTTCCCTTCCATTTCAAGTCCAATTCTCCCCGCTAATCATCCTTTGATAAGCTCTAGTCTTGATATCAATGGAGTGCACCACAGTTGGAACAATTGTGCATTCAGCACCAATGGCAGTAGTAGCAATGGAAGCAATAACAGCATTGAATTGCAAAGCCAAAATTTTCCATGGGGATTGGAAAATTGTGTAAAATCAGAAAAAGAACCAGAGATTCACGCTTTCAAAGGGGAACCGGAAGAAATCAAATGGCCTGAATATGTTCAAACCCCATTCTTCACAATTCAGAACCAAACGGAGTTCACAACGGAAGTGTTGAGTAATAATTGGGATCCGAATCAGCAGCAACAACAACAACAATCTTTAGAAGGTGGAAGCATATACGATAGGAATTTCCAGAGACTTTCTGCCAATTATGGGCAAATTTCTTAGCTTGTGTTTGGCATTGGGAGCCTCTGATTGAAAAGGTGGAGAAAAAAATATTACATTTTTTCTTGTTTCTGTAAATAGGCATGATACAGAGTTCTCAGCCTTTTTTATACAATCTGTTTGTGATGGAAACAAAGTTTATGCTCCCTCTCTTTTGTCAATGGAACATGGTAAGAGATACAGAATACAAATTCATGTTTGAATATGTTATGTTTTTATACACTGTTTTGGTTTTGGTGCCTGGTTGGTTGGATTAGCAGGGCAGTCTCTGACTTTTCCGGGGCTTAATGCGAAAAATTAAAGTTGAGTCTCATTTTTGGACTATTACTAGGGGTACCAAAGAGAAAGGCTCCTAAAATTCATAAATTTTTAAGGGGTCTAAAAGGGTCACACCTTGGACTTTAGCTCAAGGCCGATTCTGTGGATTAGATATGGGATTAATTGTATTACAAATCTCGTGAGGTTTGATTGGCAATAGGGCATGTGGTATTGGTAATTTGCTTACTATTACTCCAGATACTATCTGCATGTATTTATACCACTCATCTAGTATAGTCCGGCCAAGCAAACGTGACACTTGAACACCTTCACCGCACCGGTCTACATCCGAATAATGATTGGTGGATGTACCCGGTTTTAGTCGTTCTACATCTAACCGGGTTCTTCTTTTTTACTTGAGAAAACAATTTAATATATGAGATCAGACGTACATGGGATTGGATCAGAAATATCCTGAGACAAGATTTACAATTGTTTTATGAAATAATCGGGGAGGAAGGAAGCGTTGCATGCACGGAGTAAGGAATATGTAAGGCATGCGGAATTTGATAATCTGCTAACTATTACTACTTTGAATTGCTATCAATCCGCGCGTGTATATATCCCTCCTCTACTAGTCCCGCTGAGCAAACGTGACATGCACGTGAACACAATCAACTTTCGCCTTGAAAAAACAATATTATGGATGAGGCCGGTTAGATTTAGATTCAGTTGTGGTGTGGTGTGGTGTGGTGTGTTGTGTTGTGGACTGCTTTAAGATTAACTATAGTCTAATTCTATTTTTTGGGTGGGTGGCTGGCATATCTAGAAATTAACAAAATTCAGAGAGGGTGATCTGTTTAGGTTCCTGGAATACTTTCATCACTTTCAACCCTACCATCTCTTTAATTTCAAAATGTGAAGTACATGAAAAGGCCTAGAAGTGGTGTGTCCTTAACTCCAAGATTGAGGCCTAGCTATGAAAAGAGTTAGTTTGAGATGAGATGAATGCAAGTAAACAGGCACGAAACACCTTATGTTACCAAAAAAAATACTCCTATCATGGAACCATTCTCTTGAACGGAGCGGTGGCTATCACTATCTCATAGACAAAGGATATATAGGTTCATATTTGATAGTCCTTAGTTTAAACCACTTCCCCTCTCTGTTAAACTAACTGAGATTTTGAAAACAATAGACATTGTTGACTTCTTGTACCACTTTAGTTTTAATTTAATTACACCATCTTAATTAACACCTGTAAAGCATGTACCTCTAATTCACTTTCCAAATGGAAAATTAGGAAGGAAACCCCACACCAAATAAAGAGAGACTTAGACTGTTAATCAACATGAGAAAGCAATAACTTTCTCTCAGATAAAGAAGGATAACGTGTCCCTTGGTTTTCAAGACTTCAATATTGGGTTCAAGTCTATATTTGGATCATAATTTTTAAGGCGATATTATCAACGAACATTAGATACGAAGATCACTGGAAAATTGGGAAAGTTTTTGACCTTTGCGCTTCATTACTTCCTTTCGTCATGAATCTTTATGATATATCACTAAATCCACGGAAAAAAAAACAAAAAACAAAAACAAAGCAATCACAAATGACACAAGAATATTCGTAATTCGACTTTAGGAGTTACGTACGTCCACGGGCAAAGATCAATAGGTTATATTTTGGAAGACGATCGAGACACCATTGGCAACTATTTTCTTAATTATGCAATTTTTTTTTTTCCATTTTTCCTTCCATACATAAATCACATCAAATCAATATACAATTAAACAAATAGGTTATGAAGCACCGACGAAGCAAGAGGTTCAATCCAGTTATGAGGGGATTGGGACATCTAAAGTGCTTGGTGAATTGGAAGGCCACGAAATGCATGCCTTTTATCAAGTGTGAAAGATGTCTCACACGGTTTTCCTCTGCTACTCTACATTAACCACTTCTGGGAGGAACAGAGGCAAGTGGTCCCTCTGAGGGACACATCTTGATGCTGATACCCCATAGAGGAAAATTCATTCAGTGCCCTGGAGCACCGTTACATATATATAGGGATAACAATGGGGCAGGTGCGGAATTAGAAATATAGTCCCTAGCTCATCCCCAGCCTATTCCTCATCAGGGCAAAGTAAGAGTTGGAGTGGGAAAATTGGGAAGGTGGCAGAGCTAGTCGGTCCCCATTCGACCACTGTCGTAATTTTTGTTAATTTTGTTCTCTTCAAAGAGATTTGACAAGAAAATAGAATATCGATTCATTACTTGGTATTTTACTCTTATCATATGTAACAAAATGAAATGAACATAGATAAAATGGGGTGGGGGAAGCAAATACCATCTGATGCTTTTCCATATCCGATGGAAAATATCCATTCAGATTAGGCAATGAGGTCAGAGGCGAGGGTGGGAAAAGAGGAAATCACCATCCCTAGTCACGCCGTGCCTATGTTCTTTCACCACCACACATTTTTGTGGGGTACAGTAGTAATTGTACGAGCTCCAAGGTGGCCGATTAATTGTTGGCGGAGCCTATCCGATTAGGTCCAACTAACGATTAACCACTGAGTACTAATTAATATGTGCCGATTAATCGCTCGAAGGTGGTTGACCGCCCGATTATCACCAAGCGAGTTTTAGAACATTATGTATGGTAAAGAAGAGACCTGAGGCATCGAGGCACTGAATAATATCTCCCTAAAGAGCGAGGGGACAGAAAAGGATTCCATGTTTGCTTGGAAGATAAGAAATGTGGATGGCGGAAAAATGAGGGATAAGGGGTGCCTTATTAAGAAGAATCTTGCCATTCATAAGATGTTACAAATTTGATTCCTCTTGTCTTCACTTTTCCGTAAAAACCGATGTCAAATATCATTCCTTGCAAGTAGATGACATTTTGTGCGGTAAGTTTTACTACTACAATCTATTGGAGCATTATTACACAAAAGTCTGCCACAAGAAAAGCACTCCTACTTAAAGTGAGTTTGTCATTATATTGCTTTTTTTTAATAATCATATGTCTGGACTGGGCTGGCTAACTTGCCGGGTAAATTTTAAGACCCTGAAATTGACGATCAGACAGACTTTTCAGTGGTTTCAAAGGAACGTGGTGCGGTGTTGTTAATAATAACACCATCCGTTCCAAAAATGGATGACCATATTAACGTTTTTTGTTTTGTTGTTGTTGATTTTGATAAGTGAAGGACAAAACCATAAATCCACTTTTGTCCTTCTCTAACTAATTAAGAAAACAAATCCGAAGGGAAAAAAATGAGCAGTGATTAAGGGGTATTTCTGAAGGGGTTTATAACTTGAAAGGGGCAAAATGATAATGATTGTGTCCCCTAAAATTTTTGAAATCCCTAAAACAATCATTTATTTTGAATTGGAAGGAGTAGAGCATTTATTTTGTTAAGGGCAGCTACCCACCATCCCAGTCTCGATTAGTATTTGTGGTTCCACACCACTGACCTACAATTGTGACCTAAATCATAATTCATTCATTCATCCGTATGTATCATAAACCAGAACATCGATCTCTGCAAAAAGTCAAGATTTGTCAGACAAAAATAGGCACATAAACGAATTGTATTTTGATATATAAAAGGATGTAAAATGTATAAGCTACCCATCTATTAGCAAAAAAAGTATTTTTGATTTGTTCACTTGCTTGCACATTTCCAATCAAGCTGATTTTTATCCAACACTTTCCTTCACTGAATCTAGTTTCCAATTAAACAGTTTGAGTCATTGTTATAGATTCACGTAAATCCCACAAATGCTAATTTAAAGAGGTATGGAGAGATAGGAGTATGGAGGTGAACTCATCATCCTATTGTTAAGAACCATTTATGATTGGTGTTTGCTTCCTCTTATCCTTCATTTTCTAATCAACACTTAATGCTTGTTCGTTTTGGGTCTTAAAATTTCTGCACACAGTTCTTAATAAATTTTTTCTATCTCTCTTTACTCATTAGTCACAAAAACTTTTCTCAAAACTCAAACCAAAGTCTGCATCGAATGCCAAAATTTGTACTCCAATTCGGTAGGTGACTGAAATGTATAGTATAATTTTTGGTAGTATTTTTTATGCAAGAATTATTTAATATCGATTGTGGGGTACATAGCCATAGGAAGCTTCTAGCGCGCCCACGTGCACAATCATATTTCGCCAGCTGAAATGATACGAGTACAGCAACAGCTGTACAAACAGCTTGGCCTAAATTCTGAAGTAAAATTAGATGATTCGTAAGCATCCGTACCGATATCAGATTGAGATGATTTTTTATAATAACCCTAAAAAATAAATTTTGAACAAAATGAACGACTCCGATCATAGTTTTTGGACCCAAACCAGGTCCAAAACGGGTCTGTGCAAGCTGTTTGTACTGCTATTTCTGTACCTCTAGCACCTCTCTTTCGCCAGCTTTCATTTTTTTCCTTTGTATTTCATATAAATTGAATTTAGTGAGAGTTTGATAGCCATAGGAGTAGTACTTAGATAGATAGCGTTCGACTTTTCCTTCTATTTTTTTAAGAAATTTCTTTTTTTCAAATTTCAAACTCAAATATAATAAAAATAAAAAATAATTTTATGATTTTATTTGCACCGTATTAGAGATTTCAATGAGATCTATCAAATAAGATCCATATTGGTAAAAAAATTATTTACGAAAATACATAATTTTTAACTTTGAAATTTACCTTCTCTTTTAAAAAGTCGTTTTTGTTAAAAGTGGAACGACTTATATTGTTGTCAGCTCGAAAGCATGTGAACAAAATTATTGTGCGCTCGTGTTCTGGGCCCTCCTACATTAATCTTCGTAAATTGCTACTCCCCCCC
>BPLS01000239.1:44139-60843 GCA_019656275.1 Rhododendron kiyosumense
TAAGTGTTCAATTTTTTGGTTATATACAAAATTGATAGTATATATGGTTATAACAATGTTGGTTATTTATGAATTTTGTTAAAGACTGCGAATGTAAACTGTGTGTGAATAGATGGTATATAACCAATTTTTTGGTTATATACAAAATTGATAGTATATATGGTTATATCAATGTTAACTTCTTGGTTTTTTTGATAGTATATATGGTTATATCAATGTTGATTATATACTAATTTTGTTAAAGGCTGCGAATGTAAACTGTGTGTGACTAGACTTGTTATTATTTGTGCAGTTATTCAAGGGGTGAAGAGTATTAAGTTACCTGTGAAGTGCAATGGGGACGAAGGGAAAAGAAGTTACAAGATCGCTTTTTCTTTTTTTAGAGTTAGAAAGGACAAAATCTCATGTATAACGTTATAAGGTTATATGTTTATTTTTTGTCACATGTATTATGTACGTTTTGTTATGTGTATTATTGTTACTATAAGCAAGTCATTGAGGCCGCTGCATAGACTAATTCAATAAAGTGAAAATATATTGTTATATGGGAGTTTTTGTGTAGCGAAACTCAAAAAAAAAATCAACAAAGCAGTCGAGATCAAGATGAAATCATGCCAACATAGCTAACATATATGATCATTTATCAACTTTTAGACTCAGTTACATACCAATAACATTCACATATAATCTATAAAATAATTGGCCTATGAAGTGGACTTTGCCATTGAAATCAAGAAGTGGACTTATGAAGTGGACTTTGCCGTCATCGCCTTTTTCACAGAAGGGCATAAACTGTGATGAACGAGTATATAACGTTATATATGTACAATAACGTTATATACAGTATATCAGAAAACGAGAATCTTTTGTTGCTCTATTCCAACGTAACTGTCGGGATTTCAAAAGTAGAACGGATAATGGGGGATAATGGGCTAAAAGTATGGGATTTGAATGGAAAGGGTAATTTTGTCAAGCACTATTTCCCTTTTTAAATTAAATATAGTGGACTTTATGTCTTATCAAATACATATTAGTGGACCTAGTGGGTTAGAAACTTGATCAGTGGACCTAGTGGATTAGAAACATGCTATAGTGGACCCTAGGCCAATTTTTTATAAAAAAAATAGGAGTGGCCTTTTCAATTCAAAATTTTTTTGGAGGCCTAAAGCAACCGCAACACTTACTTTAGCTCTAGGGCTGGCTCTGATCGGCATACGCCGCCTGAGCACTACACCCAAAGGAAAGCAAGATGCCAACCAAAAATCACCACAGCAAAAACAAAAGCCACAAACAACCCAACTGCCTACAACCAAACCAACTAAAACTCAAAAGAAATAGGGGTTTTTAGAGATAAGCCCCGTTTTTTAGGTTCGAACTTTAAATAGTCCTGCACAATTATTTGCATTTTTTATTCCAACCATGCCCCTGCCAATTCCTCACGCACATCAGCACATGAACCTAGATAGCATCTAGTATAGAAAAATTATCCAATGATCCACGAGCATTGGTGCACCATTAAAACATTGTTTAAATTTCAAAAAGTCATATATTTTGTTATAGATATTCATTTTTTTTAAAAATTACATTTTTTGAACCTATTCGACGATATCTACCAAACAAAATCTATATTGAATATAAAATTGAGATAGACTTTTTCACGGCCGCTCCGTGAACAGGGTGTTTACAGGCGGCGCAATCTCAACCGTCCATTCGCGCAATTAATGGCTGAGATTAGTTTTCAATTATGACTGATCACAATTAATTTCCCCCCGAAAATGTTTTATTAAAATCTGGACCGTCTAAAACATTTTTAAACGGCAGCGATTCACTTCCGTAAACTTTTTCTACGGAAACTTCTGTAAAGAAGTTTTTCTCTATGAAATTATGTAAGATTAAAAAAATACTCCGTATCATTTGCTTTGAGAATTGTTTCTATAAGAATTGTAGAGACCTGTAATTTCAGAAAATATTTAATATTGGAAATTGAGGAAAATATGAGATTTGTTGAATTTATTTGACTTTGTGATAGAATTGTAATGTTGAGTGGGTGTGAGTGAGTGTAATTTCAATTGGGTGCTAGTATATATTGGTGGGTGGGTGTGTATAGGATCAAAATCCCCCATCTCACTCTCTCTCATCTCTCACATTTGTCTCCCTCCATACGCCTCTCTCTCTTTCTCTCTCTTGCTCTACTGATCTCAAAACCCATCAATCAATCTCCATCTCCACATATTTCGACCTTCAATCCATCTCCTATGCGTGATTCGAGCCTTGGATCGTGTAGGTACATGCTAGAATTCGTTCTTGGAGGATTTGGACGCTTGGATCGTTCTTGGAGGATTTGGATGCTTGGAAAGCTAGGTCTTGGTTGTTGGAGCTTGAACTTCAATCTTCGATCTTTGAGGTAGGGATTTCTTACTCATTCTATGCATTTATGAGTTGATTTCATGCTTTAATTGCGTTTGGATTGTCAATCTTTATGTCCTTGAAAAATTGTCAAAATCTGTAGAAAATCGCCCAAAATCGTGTGGGTATCGATCCCCATGCATGGGGGATTGATCCCTCATCTCTTTCTCTGGTCTAGCAGTACCAAGGATCAATCCCTAGTCAAGGGGGGATCAATCCCTCACCTCTCTGGACAGTTTTTGTGCTGTTTTGTGTTATCTCGACCGTATTGAGTCCCAATCATTTCTAATCCCTTTGGGACACCTCATAACCTATTTCAAGCATGCTTAGTTGAATTCCTTTGGTTTACCTAAGCTAGCCTTGTTCCATTGGTCTTCTGTCATTAAAGAACGAGTAGTAGCTTACTTGATTAAAACTTAATCGAAATGCAACTTAAGGGATTGATTGTACTTGGGAATCATCGTGGCAAGATAGGATGGACGGTATGGATGTGTTAGGCACTGTGACACAACGTGGTGATTAGTGAAGTTGGAAAACATATTGTAGAGAGGGTATCAAACACCGTAGGCTATAAGGTATGGGGTGCTTAGTTGGTCGATGGGGGCTTGCCTAGCGATTCAGATCAGAATATGGTAACTTGTATCCTCGTGATTTATCTTGTTGATCTTTCTAAATTCCTTTGACACTCGTTTTATAAGATTCTCATTTAAAACCTAGCAGATGGTGTGTCATGGAGTCATTTGTGGGTTCGGTACGCGACAAAGAACGTCATGATAGACTTAGAGGAATAACGTTAACTTAAAGTATTTATCAATATACAATGGGACATGTTTATAAGTTTGTATTACATTGTGTGATGAAAAATGAAAGAATGTAAACTTGGGAAATGTTGTCTGCTTATATCTTGATTGATGGTGTGTGTGTGTGTGTGTATGCTTGAATTGAAAATTTGGATAGAGGGTCCTGCAATGCAAGGTGTAGTAATGCGGAGACTCTAGAGGACCCGCAATGCAAGATGTGGTAATGCGAAAATCAGGTGGAGAGAGAATTCACTATAACGCAAGGTGTGGTAATACAGTTGAATTTCTTATGAAATGAAGAATGTTATAGTTGACGTCAGAAGTATATATTGTTATTTGAACTATTTGCTGCTTGAGATTGTGACCGTTAAAGAAAGAGATAAACGATTAATTCTATCGAAGTTTTTGAAAAGAAAGGAATTTGGTTTTAGATAAAGGATTTTTATGAAAAATCCCCCGGTATTCCTGAGCGAATCAACAGTTCCAGTATTTGAGCACAAATCAACGGATTCCAACGAAGCTGGACTCGTAAAGGTCGAGAGTTTTCTCGAAATTATTTTGGCAACCAAAAAGGGATGTTTTTATGAAAAGAGGCTTGATTGTGAACAGTATGAAATGACAAGTTAATTGTGGCATTCATTTGAAGAGTCTTAAAATGGTTTGAGAAACTGTCGTGGGTTATTTAGATTGATGTGTATTTAATGTTACCCCTAGTTTTATGTACGAATGGTTAGGGATATCTTTAAGATGTATCGAATCCTGTAGTCGTAGTCTGTCGGTTCATTGTGGTGCCCCATTGTATCTCTTGTCCGTTTATTGGAAATCGTTCACTCTTATTGCATGTTTCATCACATTTACATATATCTTGAGTATAAAATTCTCTACTGGGCTAGTGTAGCTCAATCTATTATTTTCAAGTAAAAAGTAAGGAAGTTGACATGGCGTGCATATCATGCTTGTTGATCATGTCATTCGAAGGTATAAAAGCAGCAACAATTTGTATTGGATTTGAAAGTAGTATTTGAAAGGATGATTAATGTAAACTGTAATATTATTTTGGTATTTTGTATAACTTAGGGCTTCGAGTCAGGATTGTACCATTTGAATTTAAATTTGTGAACAGGGGAAAAAATGTTTTTTGGGTTATCGGTACTCCAGTGGTGATTTTATATATCGTAAATGCTTAAAATCTATGTTGAAAATAGAAGGCGTGACAATAATTGTCCCTATGAGAACTGTCCTAATGAGAATTATTTCTATGAAAACTGTCATGAGACTGCCTATGAGAACTATCTATGAAAATTGGCTATGAGAACTGTGTCTATGAGTTTTCAATCTACGAGAACTGTGTGTATGAGAACTATGAACTGGACACAGTTCTCATAGAAAATACACAGTTCACACATACACTAAAATACACAGTTCTCATAGAAAATATATAGTTCTCGTGGATAATACACAGTTCTCATAGAAAATATATACACGAACAAAATTTACAATAAATACGATAACTTTCTCTCCAATGCGATTCCAATTTCCAAACCCCTTCCTCCTAAATTCCACATGATTAAATTCACAACAAACAAATGTCGATGATCCCAAGTTTCTTCGACAATCGACGGGCAATATCAGCATCTTCTCCGACGATAATCAAATTCATATTTGAATTCAGATCTTCAACATGTCCTCGCATAACTTTCTTACTTTGGAATCAAATTCAAATATGTTCAATTGCATGTATGAGAAATGATTGAAGGAGAATCGGAAAGATCAACCACACTGAAATCGAATCAATCTATGATGGAGAGCTGTCGAACTCGTCCTCAAGTTTCTATTGGGATTCTTGGTCGTCAGAGATGGAGAGGTCGGCGGCGCCCCAGTCGGTGCTGTAGAGGATGGAGGTGGTGCGGACTTGAAGGAGCATGACAACGTCGGTGGGGCTGAGGTAGTGGTGGACGGCGAAGGCGGACTCATCGAAGAGGTTGACGGCGGTGTCGATCTAGCATTGGGCATTGGTAGTGGGGGTTTCGCTGAGGGGGTGGGGGTGGGTGGCGAGAGATGACAGACATCTAGAGAGAGGGGGTCCATTTGGCTTTGGGGTAGAAATGTCAACACGTACCATTACCGAGCTTGTACAGGTTCGAAAATAAAATTAAGGATTGAGATCAAACCGAACCTAAAAAGGAGAATCGGTCTCTAATTTTTTTTTTTAAAATAAACCTAAAAGAAATGCACCTAAGCCTAAAAGACAAACCCAAGGAAACAAATCCGACAACCAAGAGGATAGAATAGAAAATTCAGCTGCTATAAAAAATTGCTTCCTTTTATCATCCGTTTTTAAGAAGAAACATTTAATTCCATTACTAGGGGTGTTCAAAAAAATCTTTCAAACCGTAAAATCGGTCCGATTCGGACTGAACTGTCCTATTTGGTTCGATTCTGCGGTTCTACGGTTAGGTTTGGTTCCAAAAAAATAAGAACCATTAATTTTGGTTCGGTTACTGATTCTCAATTAATGAACCGTGGTTAAAATCGAATCGAACCGTTTAAAACTAAGATAAATATAGATATACATATGTGTGTAATTAAATATGTATTTGAATTTGGTAGGTTAATATTTTCCTTACTAAAATTAATTTATTTTTAGATGAAATTTCATTTATTAGGAAAGTTTTTGTTTTCTTCATTCCTTTTTTATTCCAGCAGATTATCCTTCTATTTCTTTAATTTTATGCATTCATATTTTGTGAATAAGTGTTTTTTTTTTAATTTTATGAGTTCATATTTTGTGAATAAGTGTTTGAATGTTTATTAGATAGAACCAAAACCGAACTAAAATCAGACCGATTTTGCGGTTTGGTTTTGGTTAGGTTCCATGCATATATTGGTTAGGTTCTGGTTTCCAATTTTCTAGAACCGTTTGAAATGGTTCGGTTATTGATTTTCTAAATAATCGGATGAATCCGAACTGTGTACACCTCTATCCGCTACTATTCTTGTAGGGCAAGTTTATACGGAATTTCTCTCCAACTTTAAACGGATCCACCGCTATTGACAGCGGTGGAGGCATTAAGGGATAAGTGTGGTCTAGTGACGCCATTCATCACATTGATTTTCCAGAAGAACATTTGATAAGTTAGTTTGTAATCAAATTTTGCTATTTTGATCCCATAAAAAATCTCTAAATTGTCCCAACTTGTTTTTACATGCATAGACTCCCAAGTGTTCTCTTCTTTTTGAGAGTCGATAGTGCTAGAAATGAGACTATCATGCATTATCTTTCAAATACAAGTCTTTTGGAATCAATTATGAGACAAAAATGAATTATTAGTGCATTTCGATCTTATAATTAACCTCTTAATTTAGTTATTTTTTGGACTTGTGTGTAGAAAAAATATACTGCATATGAATCCAATTTTTGACCCCACTAACCAAAATTTCTGGCTCCGCTCCTACCTATTGAACTATAGGATTGGTCCTTCAGGGATCGGTCGAAGTGCTATACACAAATAGGTGATACTTTATAAAATGCAGTTTTCCTACGTGAGATAATTGTGTTCCAAATTAATGATACACAAACTGGGTGATAATGCAAAGAAACAAGGCAAGGGGACACGAATATATTAATTTTATTATAGAAAATTAGAGGCCGATCCTTTTTAGATCCGGTTTGATTTCAAACCTGAATATTTTCCAAACCTGTGTAGGTTTGGTAATTTTAAATAATGACTTTTATATCCAAATGAATCGAATCAATCCCCGACCGAAATACTCCATCTCCATCCCACATGTCTTCAACCAAGGCAAACCGAGGCCATACCAGTTTGTTCTCAAGATGATGCAACATTGTCGTGGCCCACTAACGTACACGGATGTCGTGGCATCGTTGGAGACTTGGACGAGTTTGAGGCCACCGCCCTTGATGACGATGTTGATGAAGGTGGAGCCGGCGGCAAGTCTATTCTCGATCGGTCCTTCATGGCGGAGACTGACCGCTGGATCACTTCTCCGACGGTGATTCGGTTCATCACGGACACATCAATGCGGTGGATCTTCGGTTGTGGTTCTTCTGGCGCCGATCAAGGTGGAGGCGGATTACGTGGCGATGTACGACGGTGTTGACAGGAATAGTGATCTGGTGGAGGTCCGGCCCATGTTTGGGTATGAGTGTGATGAGGTGGTTGTGAAAAGTGAGATTTCGATGTGGTGGAATTGGTTCGGTCGCTTGAAAAGAATCAATCTCAACAAGGTTATAAAACTAGATTTGATAGGAGTATTACAATGGACGTAACCATTTGCTTTACTCTCTCTCACACACACACACAAACTTTGTACTGAAACTTTGTTCAATTTTTGTTTGTGTATTTTTCTATGAGAATGTAGACACATCCCAAACGGGGTATCGCCATACAGATATTCTCATTGTTTATTTCCACTCCATAGATCAAGATCGTGGATATTCCTATGGCTAGGAACTGTAGACACCTCCCAAGCGGGGCGTCGCTATACAGATTGATCATACTTGTTTAATTCCACTTCATAAACTAAGCTCGTGCATATTCCCATGGCTAGAAATATCGCCAGTTATCATTAAAATAGAATCGCCACCTAATTTATAAAAACTAGAAAAAATAAATAGAGATTCCGGGTACGGGAACCAAAAGTGCAATAAGGAGAAGGTGTTTGACACCCCTCTTTGCCCATTCATGAGATTGGCCTATAATTGTTCGACATATGACATGTATGTATTTTATTTAACTCTAAACATGTAACGTCCCGTAAATTTTAATAATTATAATATCAATTAAAGAATATTAATAGTAATAATAAAATTATCCTAATCATAATTATCTAATAGATATATACAAATTAATTAATTTAGGCTTAATTATCCTTCTTTTATTTATTTAAATTGCATGCATAGTAATCCTATCACCTCTTGCTCTCCTACTCGGTCTCTAATTCATCTCCTTGACTATATTTTCGTCCTATAATTCGTCCATTCCGAAATCTAATAGGATACAACTTCTTTCAATCCGATTCCAACCGAAACTCTCAAAATTCCCTTATATATGCCCATTAATCCGACTCTAGGGTTCATCACATTATTTATCACGCCCCATCAGTCCAGAAAGGAGAGAAAAACAGGAGAGATCGAAACTCCAATTTTCGGAGTTCTAGAGAGAGAAAGAAAGAGAGAGAAAAGTGGGTTTGTGTTCTAGAATCGATCGAAACCTAAATTGATCATTCCAGACGCTTCCTACAATCCCTAGCATCACCGAACGTCATCCAATTCGGTCCCAAAGTCCCTCGATTGAAGAACCCGAAACTTTCTTCCCAAATTTCCAAGTTTCGATAAAAATCAATTCGATCCGATTTGAGGTAGTATAATCCATTCCAACCCTTCCTCTAAGTATAATTATCGTTTTTATGCATAACCCATCGTACCCCATGGCCCCATGCATCGAAAACAGCGAGAAAAACAAAAAAAATCGTTTCTGCATTGCACCTTGCGGCCGCAACCTGCGGGCCGCAAGAACCAGTCGAAAGGTAGCGGTGGAGGCCCCAGCCGCAAGGTTGACTCGGTCAAACCTTGCGGCAGAAACTGTTTTGTTTCGAAATTGTTTTGCGACCTTCTAAACTTGGTTTTTGACCCCCGAACTATTTTTCCTAGACTTTTCACACCCCAAAGGTCATAACTTGTTGAGATCATATTTTTTTTATTTAATTATCTATTTATTAAATTATTTATTCGTTATCGTTCAACGTTTACAAACGAAAATTAGTTACGACCTTTCAACCAACGTTTTAACACCCCAACTAAATTTTTTTAGACTTCTTGAATGTCCAATACAGTAACTTGTTAAAATAAATATTTATTTTATTTAATTCATTATTTATTATTATTTTTAAGGTAATACCAACCAAAATTACTTTACGACTTTATAAACATTATTATTAATGCCCAAATAATTTTATTTAGACTCCTTACTGTCCAAATATGAAATTATGTCAGTCTCAACATTTATTTTTATTATTAATTATTTATTGTCTATTTACTCCACTTTCAGTCATTTTAATTAACGTTTTCATGTAAATTAATTCTTCGACCCTCCGCACCCAACTTTTGACACTCAACTGATTATATAGGACCTTTAGGACTCTTATTAGGTCATGACTAATTATTCTAATATTTTTATCTAATTAATGCATTTAATTAGCTTTTAATTAATCTAATTATTTAGAAATAATTAATAAGAGCCTAGAAAATATTTTATTAAAATATTTATAAAAGTTTTACTTCATTATTGACATTGTGGTCATACGAGAATAAGGGCAACGGCCCATTCATAAAAGATTGTGTGATTGCATTGCTGATTATTTGTTTTAATTATTATTTGGTTTAATTGTTTATTGCATCGATATCCGATTTGAATGCTAGATTGGACCCTAGAGACATGGGGTGGTATACGAATAGAATTCACCTAGACGATGTTAGATAATGGACGAATTGGAAAGTTTTATTTTTAGAATGCCTGCAGGCGAGATTTTGAATGTGATGAGTTGGATGTGATTGTTTGAAACTGGCAAAGTAAGCCCAGTGGTGATTGATGAATTGATACTGGCGAGAGTCCAGTGATGAGTTGATACTGGCGAGAGTCCAGTGGTGAATTGAAACTGGCAAAGTAAGCCCAGTGATGATTGTGATGTGGTGCATAAGATAGGCGAACCCTAGTTGTGATTCGGGCATGATAAGCTTCCTTTTGTTGTAATGAGAGGGATACACGATAGGTACATAACCGAGGTGCAATCCGCGACAACAAAAGAAAGTGAGCTCATGGGACAGGGCATAGCTGGCAGTTGGGGAGGAAAGACTCCGCGGAGGAGATCTTAGATTTCACGTCAAGTTAAGTGGATAGTAATGAACTGGTTTATATGGAAATAACTCTGCTTTACTTTCTCGCATTATTATTATCCTGTTGCTTGCTAACTGTAAAGTAAGAGGGGTAGTTGGGTTGGATTATGCTTCGGGGTGAACTATTTCACTCAGGTACGGATTGCCTGGCTTCCGTGCCAGATTTTGCAGAAAATCAGGAAGAGACATAGAATCCTGAAGGTGAACAATTCTATGTGGAAGAGAACCAAGAGATGGGAGCCGAGCCAGAATACGCTTGGGATCCATATCAATCCTAGAAGGCGACTCTGTTATTTTATTTAGTTTTTATCACAAAGACTATTTTTCAGTATTTCAATAAGGATTTGTAATAGATGAATCGTTAGGGAGAATTATCCGTTTTGGATTTTGAATTTAAATTAATAACTTTTTAGAATTTAATATTTAATACCTCCGATTTTATTTCTGAAAATCGGGGCGTTACAAAACATGTAATCTGATTAGTAACCTTTAACAGTTGATAAGGTGAGTTAAAACAGTAATGAAAACATTCATCAAAATAGAAAACAAACTGTTCTAGAGAATGGACCCCTCGTCGGGTGAATGGATGTCACGGCCGAGGAATCCTTGTGGATTGATGTACTGGCTGAAGGATCGAAGATCCAGTCGATGTTCTTCCTGACACTAGACTAAATGATTAACAGAAGATTAAAATACTACAATTAATGTACAAAAGCATAAAAGAACTAAACTATAGGCCATTGGGCCTCACCACCTTGATCCCCTCAGTTGCTGATTGCTAGGGATTGGGGATAATTGATTGATTTGCTTCTCGAAAATCCTAGGGTTAAGGTTTGTACTTCGGGGATTTAATCATCGGATTGCGGCTGCTTTTGGGAGGTTAGGGCTTTTGTAGAAGGGATATGAGAGAGTATTTCTGTAAAGTATTATGGCTTGAGAGTGTGAATTGTGATATATAATTTCGGAGCCAAAGGCCCGTTTATATAGGCCCCAGATGATATCACTCCAACCAATCATAATGCACGATTAAATTGGAAGTATATATGCACAATATCTCTTTTCATAATCTCCTTTTGTAGCTCGAACGCATCAGAATTTGGCTACTAGGGTTTTGAGAATGGGTTAAACGTTTGACAGAACATTCCAAAATCGAAAAAAAAAACGATCTGGCAGCCGAGGAATAGATCTCTCAGCTAGGTAAAGACTGGTCCGTCGTCACCTTCGATATCAGAGGTTCGGGATCCAGGTTACGAGATGGGAAGGGTTTTATGGCACCCCCTCTCGCCCAATCCGGAAATCGGTCTTTACTCAGGCATTTTATAAAACGTTTGCATTTTTCTCTCACTACTACAATAATAGATATGCGTCAC
The DNA here is from genome assembly GCA_019656275.1 of Rhododendron kiyosumense. Lineage (NCBI taxonomy): Eukaryota > Viridiplantae > Streptophyta > Magnoliopsida > Ericales > Ericaceae > Rhododendron > Rhododendron kiyosumense. The sequence continues at coordinate 55,632 of BPLS01000239.1, forward strand.
ACTAAGGAAATTCACAAAGATCACGATTTTCAGTGAAAGTGTGATAAAAAGTGGAGTTTAAAATTTTTATCTCAGTTTAAGTCCAAAGCTGAGATAAAAAGTGGGTTTTAACGCGAAATAAAAGACATCGCTCTTGTGGTGAGATAAAAGAAAAACAATCTCACCGTTGTGCCGTGATAAAAGATTTTATGACGGAAAAAAATGAGATAAAAGATCTCACTCTTTTGGCGAGACAAAAGATAAAAGACTTCACTCTTATGGCGTGATAAAAAAAAGAAAAGACCTCACTGTTGTGGCGTGATAAGAGATTTTAGGGCGGAAAAGAATGAGATAAAAGATCTCGCTCTTATGACGAGATAAAAAACAAAAGATCTCACCCTTACAGCGTGATAAAAACTTTAGTGTGGAAAAAAGTGAGATAAATGATCTCACTCTTGCAGAGAGATAAAAAGTCTACTCATTTAGCAGTCTAAATTTTCACGTGGGCAGGCTGGTACTCATTTAGACAGGTTTTGAAAAGTTATGTGAGAAAACAATGTTTAAGAACTTTGAAAAGTTCTTGTTTTTTTCTTTTTTATAAAAGGTAATAAGGTAAGTCTTAATTACACTCATCCCAAAAAAATTTTACGTTTCATTTTCATCTTCACGCCCAAAAAGATCGAGAGAGGGAGAGAGAGAAGGGCAAATCCCACAACTGGGTTCCACCAGTGCCCAGTTGTTTTTTTGACGACGGGCGAATTGTTCCACTATGCCCAAATTTCATGTGAACGAGCTGTGATCTTTATGGTTTATTACAGTAGTGAAATTTAGTTATTTCGTATGTCTTCCAAGTATAAGTTTTGACACATTAAGTAAAAAAATAATTATATTATTATGGCTTAACCTTGTCTGAAAATGATTAAAATCCAATTGGAAAGTCACCATTGAAATTAAAATTCAATATAAACACAAAATTCATGTGAAATTGTTGGTTTATAAAAAAAAACCTAAAGTTTGTCTATAATGTTATAACCTGTAGATTGTGATAATTTTCATAAAAATGCAAAGCACACACTACAACAAAAAACACTATTGTCTATTAAATTTACTAGCTAAAACAAAATTTTTCGCCCCAAGAAAATCCTTTGGTGACCAACAACTAATTTTGATTGGCAAAAGATCTCTTGTCATATTTTAAATTTTTTTTAAACAATGTTTATATATGTATTTTTATATATTTAATATCATGTTAATTGCATTTCAAAAAGTTCAGCAAATTTTAAAGGAAAAAAAAAAGTTCTCACTTTAGGAAGCAAATATAAATATTTTTATTTTCCTAATGTAATAGAAGTTCTTAGCTAGCTTAGTGGTAAGGGCTTGAGAAATCAATTAAGGGTGCGTGGGTTCGAAACTTGGCAATGACAAAAAAGATGGTCTAGGAGATACAAAGAAAAGATCACATGCAATGACTTTTTATCTCACTTTATGCTGTGATCATTTTGAACTTTTAATCACGGTTTATAACCGTGATCTAAAGTGACATATAATCACACCCAAAAAAGAGAAACAATCACGCCCAAGAGAAACAATCACAGTTTATGATAAAAGAGGAATGATCACGCCTGTTGGCCGTGATTGTTTCTCTCTTTCTATCACGGTTTATAACCGTGATAAAAAAAAAAGTGACTTACAATCACACTCAAATCCATCACGGTAGCAAGAGCGTGATGGAAAACTTACAATCACAGCCAATAGTTGTGATCTTTATGATTTATCATAGTAGTGTCTCATTTGATCATTTTTAGCCAGTTAGGGCGGGGGAACAGTTAATGGGGGTTAAAATTGTAACAGCTTGCAGTTTAGATGACAAAATATTTATGGATGATGATTTGCTTGAATTGAATTAACGTAAGAACATAGATTGAGAACAAGCACTGTGAATAGTTTTGACGGGATGATGTACACTGCTTTTTCAGGCTCGTGAGCAGGCAGCATGCTGGCACGCAATGGCCGAGCCACTGCACGCCACCATACCCTGCGCACGCCACCTCAAAGCTGGCGTACACTACCCTACCAATTTCTTACAGCTCTTACTCTCAACCCTCTGGGCTCTGGAATGGACCAGTGCACACCCAGGACAAACCACGCAATTGATAAGATAGTTTAAGTAAGTATACAGACGTAAGAAATGGCTAAGAGCCATAAAAACAGCTAGGCAGACCCCATAAACAGAGTGGGGAGGAACAAGAGGCCAGGATTGAACTGTGATGTAAGGGCCAGGCACTGATCTTTAACAAACATGCCGTACGCCACCTCATAGAGGCCGTACGCTAGGCTTGCATGCTATCCAGTGTTTGACTTTACATCATCTGGGTTCTGGAACATGACCAGAAATACCCCAGAGGCCTTATAAAGCAAGAAAGATACAGGTATTGAATGCTACAGTTTAAACAACTCTAATGTACAGAAAGCAGTAAACTGGTTATTAGCATGCTCAAGGTGATGACAGAAAAGAAATAAGCAGTAAATAGACACTCCATGATCCCCACGCCAGCAGTGCACATACAGCCAGAGGTGGCGTACGGCTTGGTCAAGCCGGCGTGCGCCATGGTGTGTCGTCTTCGATTGATTTATTTTACAAGAGAAGGGCCTGGACTAGTATCAGTTACTAGCCAAAACCTTTCTGGTTCCCCTCAGGAGTTGAGAACAAAAAGCAACACAAAGGTGGTATACCTTTGGTGCAAGAGATGGAAAGAAGGATGTGAGCTTTAGAGGTTGAAGATGGAGGATGTATGGTGACTGGTCAGTGGTGTGGGGTGTATAGAGCTCCTCTAACTCTCACTCTTTCAATGGGAGAGCAAGAACAAGAGAGAAGAGAGGAATGGACTAGGCTTCTTCAATGTTGTTAACCTTTGCAAATGAATGCAAGAGGTTGCATTTATAGAGGAGAGAGGGACTGAGATCAGTGGTGATCAGCTGGGGTTAGAGGGGTTTGGTTAGGTTAGAGGAAACCTCCCATGCATTTAATGCATGAGACTTGCTTGATGGGTTGTGTAGGAGAGAGAGGGGGACGCCCCTGCAGAAAGCAATGATCAGGAGGCTCTGCACTGTACTGTGGTGGTTACAAAGTCTCGAGCACGTGACAGAAAATCGGTGATTTGACCGGTCTTGACCATGTGTACGCCACCTATTTGCTGCCGTGCGCCAGGTCAAACTGAGTCAACGGTCGATATCCGACACGTGACAGTTTCTTGGCGCATGCCAAGTAAGAGTTGGCGTAAGCAAGCAAGGTCTTGCTGGGGTTTATCTGGCTCTGGCTTTGAAGGGTTTGAAGGGATTTGAAACGGGTTTGAAGGGGAATATCCAAAGCTCAAAGCTCAAGACCTTCCATCGACCTCGGAGTGTTTTCAACCTTTCATCACCATTGGGGTAACAAAAGACCGTAAAACGCGCTGATCCGGATAGTCCAGAATAGGGTGTCTACACATTCGAACTGTTTTTATTTGAACTATTCGACAAAAAATAAACAAAAACTACTCGGATGAAGCCTTTCCGGTCATTTCTTCTTGCTGATTTTTTGAGGGTACCCTTAAAATCACGTTCTAAACACATCTAGCGGCTTAGATTATCAAAATTTTATCGGGAAAGAGAGGTCCTCATTTTATTAAGTTAAGGTGATTCTTAGGAGAATGGGATATATATACAGTCATTTTCAAATGAGGAGTAAAATAAGGACCTCTCTATTTCTCTTGTTTTTCGTTCGAATTTCGATGATCTGTGCAGCTCAATATGTTCAAAACGAGATTTCAAGAGTACCCGCTAAGAATCAGCAAAAACAATGACCGGGAAGGGTTTCATCCGAACAGTTTTTATTTAAACCGTTCGATAAAAAAATAAACAAAAACTACTCAGATTAAGCATTTCAGGTCTTCTTTTTTTTGCTGATTTCTCGCGAGTACCCTTTAAATCATGTTCTGAACACATTGAGCAACAATTCTATCGAGAAAGGGAATTCCTTATTTTATTAAGTTAAGGTGATCCTTAGGAGAATGAGACTATATATATATATATATATATATATATATATATGAGCGGTTCAATAGACAACTATTTAGACACCTAGAAAAATACCTCATAGCTTTTGATCAAATTTTGATGATCTAAGCCGCTCAATATGGTCAGAACGTAATTTTAAGGGTACCCGCGAGAAATCAGCAAAAAAAAGACCAAAAAGAGCTTGATCGGAGCAATTTTTAACTTAGATTTAATAAACGGTTCAATTAAAAATTGCTTAAAACAAGTACTTTCCGGTCATTTTTTTGCTAATTTCTCACGGGTACCCTTAAAATCATATTCTGCACATATTGGACGGTTCGGATCATAAAAACTTGATCGAAAACTATGTGATTGAGATTTGGGGTGTTTTTTTAGGTGTCTAACAGTTTTTTTTGCCCAGCAAAGAAAATTTTATTAGCTCGAAAAGGATACATCGAGAGAGGAACTCGCTAAGCATACACGCTTACGGAGAGAGGAAAACAAAGCAGAAAAACAGGAAAAAAAACACAAAAGACCATCCAACAGAAAATTGGCTCGCCCCCACCCTCAATGCAAGTTTCACTTGCTACACTTTCTCATTTCTCATTCCATCAATATAGCCCTTGAAATCTTCCACCGAGTGCACCTTAATATCGAACTTCCCCTTGATCCATATTGCTACCCTAAACAATCTCATTCCGAGCCAACCAAACAGACCAAATTGCAGCATGGAATGTCGTTTCCCACAAATATTTCTCAAGAATATATATATATTATAGGGCCCTTCCAATGCGGGCGCCCGCATTCAAGCAAGTTGCAGACCACCCCATTTCTCTCATTGCTCGATTGAATTTTGATGATCCGTGCCGTTCAATGTGTTCAGAACCTGATTTTAAGGGTACTCGCGAGAAATCAGGAAAAAAAATGGCCGGAAAGGGCTTAATTTAAACAGGTTTTTTTTGAACCGTTCAATAAAAAATAAACAAGAACTGCTCAGATGAAGCTCTTCCCAGTCTTTTTTTTTACTGATTTCTTGCGAGTTCCCTTAAAATTATGTTCTAAACGCATTGAGCGGCTCGAATCGTCGAAATTTGATTGAAAAAGGTAAAGTCCGCAACTTTCTTGAATGCGGACCCCTGCATTAGAAGGGCCTTATATATATATATATATATATATATATAGAGAGAGAGAGAGAGAG
>BPLS01000239.1:77063-129467 GCA_019656275.1 Rhododendron kiyosumense
TTTTTTTTTTTTTTTTGGGCGTGCGCGCGCGTGTATGCCTTGTTACTCTGACATGCAACAGAATCTTCGAGTACCACAAAAAAATTATGATAACGATTTGGTGTTTGAAAGAAGCTGCCATATGTCAAATTTAAAAAGGGGAGAAATAGGATTTAAAGAGTAGTTTAGTATTTGGAAAGCCTACTGAAACACCTGCAACTTTATTTTAAGTAGCAGTATTTGGAAAGCCTACTGAAGCACCTACAACTTTATAACATATTATTAATAACACTATCTTTAGTACACAGAAGAAGACCACATTTGATACCCAATAATCATAGTCATAGCCATAGCCATATCCACCATAGCTAAAACCACCTCTGCCATACCTAATAAACATAGATGCCCCATATTGCGGTCGCTGAATTTTTGAACATTATAAATCCATTGTCTACATATATATGAGCCAAAATATCATAATATGCCACAAAACCACCATTACAAACAACATATATCATCACAACAAAACCAAACTAATTAGATAATAGCAATTCACTATCCTTATTTTTTAGATCGAGTCCGGAAAAATTTCTAACCATAAGAATGGATTGTTGTATGGCTGGATTGAGAAATCTCATTCACAAAATACGAGAACAAAATACTGCCAATTTCGGAAGCTGAGGTGTGCTCAAAATATAAAACAACCTCTGCTTGGCACGAAACTTGTCCGGAGACCTTCGAACACCATAGTATCACTATGGATGAGGTTTGGTAAGGTTTGGAGTTGATTTGGATGGATCAAGATTTCCAGGGTTCAAATCGGGTGTTTTACCGATAGCCGCTAAAGGTCTGGTGACGATTCAACGGTTAACGTCTTTGGATTGTAACGAGACTTGGCATGCCACTCAAATATGAAAAAATAAGCACATCCAATGATGTTGATCGTGATTTGAATGTTCCGAAGTATATGATGATTTTTCAGCCCAAATTAGGGTTACCGAGACCCACTTTTTGAGTGTTAATCCGAGAGGTAGAGGTGGCAAACGGGCGGGTTTAGGCGGGTTGAAATGGGTCACGGGTCAAATATGGGCGGGTCAAATATGGGTCAAAAAGTAAACGGGTTGAAACGGGTCGGGTCGAATGCGGGTCAAGCCAAACCCAAACCCGCCCAACCCGATCCGTTTTCCTTTTTTTTAAAATTTTTTTTTATATATAAATATATATATATATACAAAAAATTTAAAAACTAATTCCCCTACATTGAAACTCAAACTTGCTAAACAAAAATACCACATTTACGAACCTTTCAGAATCAATAAGGAAAAAAAAACCTAAGTCATGCCTTAAAAAAAAAACCACGATATCGTCTCTGATTATACTATTAAAATCAATTATGTTTGTACAAGAATATAGTTAGTTTATGTATGTAGAGAGAGACTTACAAAGTGTCGAAGCCACCGCTTAGGTTTGGATTAAAAAGTCAAGTGACTTTTTTTTTTTTGGTCTCTATTCAATTTTTTTTTGTATTTGCTTGTTTTACAACAAATTTTTTACCCCTATTAGTTTGTCTCGACGAGTTAATCGAAAAAGTAATTTTTTTTTTACTTTTACCCGGCCTAATATTTTTTTTACTGAACATGCCTAGTTTGGGGTTTTCAGATTTGAACGTAGTTCAATTCATTTTGTAATAACTCTGAATTTTATGGAATAAAAAGTTATTTTTATTATTTGAGTTATTTAATTTTATTGCTTGAATTTCGTAAATTCTTGAAATTTGCCATAATTGCACTTTGGTCCCTTGAGTTTCAATTCTTTCGCTTTAGTCCTACTTAGCAAGCCTAGTTAGCATCTAACTATCTTGTTAGAGTAACTAAACCGAAAAGTTCCCTAGCCTTGGCAAAATGACCGTTTTGCCCCTCGTTGGAACTTTTGAACTTTTTGGACCCTAGACTTTATATTTTGATATTCATTTTCTTTTAATCTTTTTGGATTATTTCTTTGACCATTGGACAATAATGGTTAGGGGGATTATTATCCATTGGGTAATAGAATCCCAATTGTTTATATTAAAGAGTAAACTTACTTTATTGTACTTTTTAATTACTATATTATTTCCTTTGGCCTAATAACTATTATCCATTGGATAATAGATGTTAGGGGGAGTTTTGTCCATTGGACAAAGAGGTTAATCTTCCTAAGTGCCATTAGATCACTTAATTAATTACTTTCCTTAATTTGGGGAAAAGTACTATTACTTTAGTCAAAAGTAAATAGTGACCAAAGTACCCTTTAATTATTCTTTAATGGGATTTTCCTACTTTTATACATATATATATATATGTGTGTATATATGTATTGTACCTAAGTAGATTATTTTAATACCTATGGTACCCTAGAATTAATTAGTGGTTGGAAGGTGAATCCTAGCCTTTATTCTCCTTGGATATCAAAGTACCCTTGAAACCTTTGTTTATTGGATTTTCTTACACTTGTATGTCATGTATGTATGTGTATATATATTTATTCTTGCAAGAGAGAGAGAGAGAGAGAGAGAGAGAGAGAGAGAGAGAGAGAGAACCCGAGAGAGAGAGAGAGAGAGAGAGGCCGAGAGAGAGAGAGAAGGGAGAGAGGAGAGAGAGGAAGGAGAGAGGAAGGGAGATTTGATTTGGCTTTGGTTTGATTTGTGATGTGTACTTCAAATCCTTGCATATATTTTCTTCCAAATTCAAATCCTTACACCCTTGTACTTCATATATTCACCTAGCAAGCTTCCCAACCCTTGGATGGTGTACAATTCTCATCTCAACCCTCCAATTGGATGCAAGATCTCTCCAAGGTACACCATAGCCTTACAAGCTAGGATTTTCCATTGATTTTCCATTGATATTTCCATTTAAGTTGGAATTTTCTTAACCCTTTGATCATGTACCAATCTCATCTCATCCTTCCATTTTGATTCAAGAATCCAACCTAGTACTAACCTAGCCATGCAAGCCTAAGATTTTTCCTTGATTCATGCTTCAAAGTTGGATTTGTTTTGATTTAAAATTGGGGAATGAAGGAGAGAGAGAGGGCCGGCCATAAGAGAGAGAGGGGCACCCCTTGCCTATAAATAGAAGCTCATTCTCACTTGAAATCTCACACCTAAAAGCAATTGCTCCTCCTTCTCTCTAGAAATTCCAAGTTCTTAGTCTTTTGTTCAAAGTTTCCTTTGTTTTTGTGAGTTCTTGAGTGAAACCCCCGAGCCACTTCCAAAACCACCCGACGGCTCTAAAAGTAGAGTAGTAGTAGTTAGTTAGGTTGTTTCTAGGAAAAGTTTCCAAAACTTTTCCTTTCGAAACAAACGGAGCGCCGTTACGCTGCCGGAATCACCCCGACGACCCAAGTCACCGCCAAGGAGAACGGTAGTGAATCCTATCTATTTTATAGTTAATCCTAACTATTCTCTATCTAATTAGTAGTAATCTTTACAAATTTCAAAAGCTTACTTTCATTTTGTAAAGAAGTTGTGATCTTACATTAAAGGTGGCTTGTTTGTTGTTTGAAAAGTAGAAATGCATGTTTATGTTATTTTTTGGTATTCAAGCATGCTACGTGGCTTAGATGTTGTTATTATACTATTTCAAAGTTGGAATAATACTTGTTGGTTGTAAAAAGTCTCACACGCGGAGTCTCACATGCAAACGTGACACGAAAACCAAGAAAAGTAGACATATGGCACCTAGGGTGTGTTTAACTAGTTGTTGAGTTTTTCCCGGTTGGAAAGTACTTTGGAAACCACATAATGACCATTTCAAGGGTATTATGTGAATGTGTGTGTGTGTGCCAATGGGAACCCGGTGCGGCGGAACCATTGTGAGGATACTCGAGAGTCCGGAACGGCGGAATCGAGGTTGGGTGTGTTTGGCTTGGTATCCGCGTTACGGAACCAATGCTTGTGTGCCAATGGGAACCCGATGCGGCGGAACCATTGTGAGGATACTCGAGAGCCCGGAACGGCGGAATCGAGGTTGGGTGAGTTAAAAGGTGTTTTTGGTAAAAGTGTAACAATGAAAAGATTAACGATGAGTCGAACGCCAACGGTAGTTACAAGCGAAAATAAACATGTTAGCTTATTGCTTTTATTCCTTACTTATGTACTTATCATGTGGAAATCGATGTTAGTAAAGTAGGATTTACTATTGAGCCTTAGTAGCTCATGGTGTTACCTTTGTGGTGACCCTGGCATATTATATGGGTGGCGACGCCGGTATAATATGTCAGATTTGATAGATGAACAGGGCGACCTATTCACGTTGGAGGCGTATGGAGCCGAGGAACTCGCTAGGATGGAGGAGCAAGAGGAGCCGTAGTATAGGACCTCGTAGCTTCTTTTTTGTTTATCTTTGAACTTCAAATGCTCCTATGTGAGCCTTTTTGTAATAATGAGCAGTGACTCAATATTTCTGTAATAAATTTCCTTTATTAACGTACCTAAAAATTAGGGGCGTTACACATTTATTTACGGCATGTGTCGTATCATATTCATGTTCGCGTTCGGTTTATTTAGTAAAAATGTCGAACTCAAAAGGAACCGAGCTTGAGATAACTGTAGCTCGGCTAGCTCAATCGCGTAGATAAGCCCGCATTCTCATGTATGAGTTTACATATGTCAAATTGTCAATTGGGGAAATTCCAGACTGATCAATTGTGTGGACCGTATAATCGACCTTCTTTCTTGGGTCTTGGAGAGAGAGAGAGAGAATATATATATATATCTCAATTTGGCACTCAACAGAGAGAGAGAGAGAGAGAGAGAGAGAGAGAGAGAGAGAGAGAGAGAGAGAGAGTATCTTCAATTTGTCGCGAGAGAGAGAGAGTATAGCCTCAATTTGTCACTCAACAGCCATGAGTATATAAATTTCAGCAAATGCCGACGTAAGGTTTGGCACTTGGTGTACATGTGAAACACTTGGATTGGGTTTTTTAACTCTAACCCATATTGAACCCATTTTTAACCCACCTAAATCCATATAAATATGGGTTGTTATGGGTTCAACCCATATTAACCCACTATACAATATGGACGGATTAGGTTGGGTTAAAAGTGGGCGGATATGGGCGGGTTAAACAATATGGGTTGAGATTGCTACCTCTACCAAGAGGGGACTGTTCTAGTAAAAAATGACATGCCTCATCACTAGGCTAAGAACAAGCAGATGTTTTAGGGAACTTACCATATCAGATGACCATTTGACTCTTCGTGAGAAAACCTGGTTGATTCGACGCCGTTTTTTACCTATCGGGGAGCTGCATACTTCCTCTTAGGTATTGCCCACGTCAGTATGATGAGTGTTGACGTTCTCGCCCTCTTAGTAGCAGTGAAATAAGGAGTGGGGCAAAATTCGGTGTTTATAGCCTTGTCTGTCTCAACTGTTTTGTCACTCATTGTCACTCTCTCTTTGGTCCAGAACCACAACCGCCCTACAATTTCTGTCTATCGTCATTCTTTCAGGCAATCATAACAAACTTCTGGTGATCGCTGATCATGGTTTTTCTGCAGAACATTGCAAAAACCCAGTTAGAAGTCGAATGAGTTTGGATCCGATTCTAACTCTTCTTCTCCCCCGCGCATGCGTTCAACTTCAGATTGTTTATAACTCTTTTTGATAGAGTTCGAGCTCTAATTTACTCTATTATTCAGCCTAATTGAATCCCGAATGATTATCATTGGGGGTTTTCCACAAACTCTATAATTAGAGGCCTTAAACCTCTGAATTTGTTATGTTCTCTCAATCTTTCCTTCTCTCTCAAACTACCGAGAATCCGTGCACAAATATCTACTCTCCAGCAAACAAAACCCTAGCTCTCAAATCCCTCAATCTCGAAGTCAAGAACTCTCTGCGTGTTCATCCATCCTCTGCCAACCAAATTTCTCAACTGTTCAAGCAGTTCTTCATGCTTTTAGGCTTTAGCACACGAAATCACGCTCTGACATCCTACCAAGTTTTGAGCGAACAAGGTAGGATAATGGCCGTGTCTAATGGGTTAACCGTAATCTGTTTGGTTTGATTTTCTATACTTTGTTTTATGTTTTCTAGCACTCTGTTTACTATTCTGGTGTAATGAGGAATCACGATTGCCACAACGTTGTATATTGCATGTGGTGATCATTCCACCTTAAGTGACAGTCACCAGTTAGTTTATGATGATCACTAGTGATTGTGCCAATCGTCATTTATTTTTGTCGATCATGGCGATCACTAGAGTTTCTAACGACCAGAAGCTCTGTTTCTGTTTTCTGCATATGTTTCCTTCCCCTTTATCCCGTGTATGTTTTTAATTCTGTTCTCACTGATAATGGCTTAATTAACAAGTACTTGTGAAATCAATTAAAGTGTGTCAAACAAGTAGAGGCCAACCTTTGTGGTTGGACGGAGAGGGGTGTCTAACACCTTACCCTCACCATTCCCATGGATTCCGAACTCAGAATCTCGATTCTTTTGATTTCTTGGTTCCTAAAATCAAGTGACCACTCTAAAAAAGAATAAGTGTGTTGCAACGGGTACTTTCAATCAAACAAGACATATCACAACGGATGTCCAATATCAAACAATTTTTGCTGATACGCCAACTCACTGTGTGGCAACGCTTCTGCCGTGTGGGGCGTCCACACTATTGCCCATAGGCAATAAAATTGGTCGCCTTGCCCGGACCTTCCCGAACAGTCTGAGGCATCGGGTCGACTCTTTGAAGATTACATGTAGCGATGTTGGCTACACATCAGCACGAAATTGTTTGGTCTGGACTCTGGTCGCGTGGCTCGGTCACTTGTCACTTGACAATGTGGCACCAGAAAATTGTTATGCATTACATCAAAAGCGGTTATTTGTGACGTCATGAGAGACACGAGCTCGACACGAGCTATCTTGGAGACCAAGGCAAGTAACTCCTTATATATGGTACAGGACAAAACCTAGAGAGGAATGCCGCCCTTCCTCATTCTAACTCTGTACTTCCATTCTTTGAAGTGGGACTTACTTAGCCATAGTGCTTACTAGTCATTATCGTGAGCCGCAATCATTCCTGATTTTTCTGGTTCTAAGACATTATCTGTTGTGTGCATATTTGTATTAGCTACGGAAGGATGGGACTAAGGGCTCGGGGCTTTTTGGTACTTTTGGCCATTCTGTTAACAAGTTAACTTTGCCCTAAAGTTTAGTGGGTGTAAGTGTCTGAAAATGAAGTCAAGTGGTATTATTGTATGTGAAACTCGCTTAAAGTACATTAGGTCAAAGTGAAATTTGCTCATTTTTTTTAACTTCAAAAGTGTATGTGCTGTTTTTTATGCTTTAATTCTCCATTATTTTCATCAGCTTCTCCAAATTTTTTTGAACAAACTTTATCACTTTTATTTGTAATTGTTCATTGTGACATGCATTGCATCATGCCATCACATGTAGTTTGCTCCATGTGGCTACAGGAGTACTTTGCACACACATTGACACAATGGGTCAATAGAGTGAGTGTGATCGTGATCCAAATCCGTAGATTTAGGCCCGTGAATCAATGAGTTCTAAACCACTAAAGCTGGCCTACTAATCTTTTAACAGAAAGTCTAATGGTACAGATATAAAATCTGTATAAGAGGGTACAAATTTATTTTTGGGCCCATTTTGGGTCTAAAAAAATTTATCGGAGTCGCTCATTTTGTTTAAAATACTTTTCTTATTCTTGCAAAAAGTAAGCTCAATCCAGTATCGGTAAAAGCATTTACGAAATATCCAAACTTTACTCTAGAATTTAGGGTTGAATTCAGGCACAAAGTTGAACGTTTTGTTGGTGCCTTAACCAATATCGGATTGAGTTTATTTTTCATAAGACTTGTAAACAAAGTATTTTAAATAACATGAGTGGTTCATATCATTTTTTGAGATTCAAAACGGGACAAAAATAATATGTGGTTCGGATCTCTTATGTAGGACCCCAGGTGGGCCCCACAAAATTCATATATACATAGTATATACAATGCATATGTAGCTATAGCAGTACTTGTGAAAATTATTACATGTCCAATGAAAATAAATAAGCAAATTACAAGCCCATGCAGAGACGAAGACCCAAAGCAAATTTTACGAAATCAATCTGGTATGAACTATGAAGTATCACTTCTAAATCAAAGGTCATCTAAACCATGTCCATGGCTTCCAAATGACTTAATATTATTAAAATAGCAAGCTTCTTACTTCGACATGCTTGAAATGGTTAATTGGTATCATCAGAGCTTAGGCATTAGGTCTTGTATGGGGCTCCATGGAAGTTATGCATTTGGGGTTTAGAAAATGTTGATTTTATCATAGGACACAACAAAAGCTTGTGTAGATTTTTGGGGCTACAAGGACCTCACTTTCTGAAGCATTTCGAGGATCATTTTGATTTAGAGATCTTTTTGGAGTCTTTTGCAAATAAGAAGATTTTATCTCCTTGTATTATTTTGGAGATTTTAGGGACCATCATTTGGAATTGTTTTTTGATTTTTTTTTATTTCATTACTCCTGTATTATTGATTTTTTGGGTAATTAGTTGCTCTGTTCTGTTTTACTTGTTAGATAAGGTGCAGTGTTTTGGTTCTATGTATTTATGCATGTGAATGAACACACACTATCTTTTGCGGTTTTATCTTTTGGGGTTTAAATATGTTATCCAACAAGATTTGATCATGACATATGTAGTCTATGTATTAGTACAATATTATAAAGAGCTATGTAAAATAATAATAATAATATTAATAATAATATAATGTGATATAATTAATAGATGTTACTATCATAATAATGTGGGAAAGCACGGCAGTTATAATTGGATGGTTAATAAAGTCATTGACTTTTTCATTACGGGTTTTAATACCTCTACTTTACCAGTTTACCCTTATTGTTGTTCACGAAACGTGGGTTAGATATTGGGGATTCTTTGATTGTCTTTAAACAAATTCACAAGTTGCCTTACACAATCTTATATATCGACTAATGTAATTAAAATTGAACCATATGACATGTCAATCGAGAAAGTAACAAAAATTCTTATTTTATGACGATCGATCACTCTAATGTTATGTATGGATGACAAATTTCTAAAGCAGATTGAAAAAATAATACCCTTATACATGAATAGTACTTAGGGTAATTTGTTATTTTTTCCCGAAAGACATGTTACATTTCTTCTCATTTCATTGGCAACTAAAGGGAAGACAGGAAATTAACTACGTTCACTCCATTTTATTTCCTTATCTTCCTATTCAATGTCCTTTTCCTTCGTCAATTTTAACTGCCGAATGGTATTTGTTGAATAAGTTTTACTTTTCATTGAGTAAATTTCTTTTATGAGAAAAGTACTAGCAAGCATATGAATTTGCTATATTATTATTTATTTTTACACATTGCTAGATTCGTTCTAATGATTGTACACTTTTCTTTATTCATCTTCTTTTAAAATAGAGAACATAGAATTAAAAATTAAAAAGGCAAGATTTGGTTGAGGTGAATAAAACTGTCATAACTACCCTTTTTTAGAAAAAACACACCATCACGGACATCTTGATTTTGTACTAAGAAATAGGAGACACCCAAATCAAGGACTTTATTTCCTAATAAGATTCTTCAAAAAAAAAAAAAATGTAGGACCCATTGTAGTGGTTCTAATTAATCATGTTGGGAGAATTAAGTTTTTTTTTTTTTTTTTTTGCATGAAGATATATATCCAGGGACGGAACCAGGATTTTGTAAACTCGGGGGGCCAAACTATGAACAACAAGATTTTGAAATTTTACGATTCCTGAATCTAATAGTTTGGTTTATTTTGAGGAAGATTTTTTCAATAATGGATTGAGAGAAATAGAAAGATAAAGGAGATTTAATAATTAAAGGAAAACCTTATTGAGACCGTGTGCAGAGAGAGAAATTGGATTTTGGGAAAACGAACACATTTGTACAACATTTAAATGTCTAAATAACGCCCAATACAAAATACAATGTGTAGAAAATCTTAACGAATAAAAAAATAACTAATACTAAAATTTGAAAAAAAAAAAAAAAACCATCGCAACATGGGGGCCGTGGCCCCCATATGACCACACATGCATCCGTCTTTGTATATATCGTAGATACTTGGCAAAGTACAAACCATTTGTTGAGCTCGTTAAATCATGGTCCTATTTGCGTATGCCACATAAGTTTTCATTCCTGTCACTTTGGCAGGTTATGTTTTCATCCTTTTTATGCATGGTATTACCCTTATTTGCTGATACATATAGATTTGTTATCTGATTTGGTGGATGTGATTAATCCTAATCAAATCTTAACAAAAAAATATGAGGGATTTCAAATCGGATTGTTATTCAAATCAATAAGAGAATTTCTTGTTAATTTCCTAAAATAGACGATCGGCTTGATATTCAAATTAATGATACAACCCCAAATATTTAACCATGAGCTCTAATGTCACGCATTATATGTGATATCCTACCTCTTCTAAATGAAAGTTCTGTCTCTGCAACCATTGAAGATGGTAGGAGTATTTGGATAATAGTTTTACGGAATGAATAAAGAAAAGTAAATAGAACAAATCAAGCATGTGAAATTTTTCTCTTCATTTACTTATTTTCTTCACAAATCTCGTCAAAAATTCGTGATCCAATTATACTACATAATTGTTTGCTCAAGAAATAGTGATCTGTGTCTTTTTTGCTGAGGACAAATAGTTCCCCTATGTGAAAGTGAGAGATTTTGATTCTTTTGCTTACCCTTTGCAATCAATAAATCCCGTCTTATCTTAATCCACATATATGCATGTAGTAGCCGAGAAATTATTTAATGTGTTTGGGTTTCTTCTTCATCACATATTGTGTTGGAACCAAACACAAAGTATGTGAATCTTGCCATAATGTGTGGTGTAAAAGACGTTTGGAGCACCACGTAATGATGTTCCAGTAGCACTGAATCGTAGGAGCCCCCACATGGAAATAGCTGTTGATTTGTCTTATGGACCCCATATACCCGAAGCAAAGGGAAATGGGGAGAAATTTTTCAATGCGGGGTGGGCACGGGACACGTGGTGCTTAGCACCAATCTCGACCGTCCAATGAAGTTTTTGACGGTTCAGACTTATTCGGCTAATTTTAAAGTGTGAAATGACTAAAATACCTCTCGGCAGCCGAACAGATCTGAGCCGTCCAAAACTTCATCGGACGGCCGAGATTGGTGCCGGGCACCACATGTCCCATGCCCACCCGGCACTGAAAAATTTCTCGGAAATGGGTGCTTTCCACGTGTATACTTCCCTGACCCAATAAGTGATTTGGTGTTATCCAAGTGGCCCCAATGTATTTACACCTTCTTCTTTGGTGCATGTACCATGGCAATTTGCAAGTCATGAGGATAGAGAGGGAAGGTGGCAATGGCATGGTTTCATGACCATTTTTTTCATTTTTTTTTTTTTGAGCAAAAAAAATTTTATTTACCCATGGTCAAGAGACAGGAAACGTTTTGAGCAATTCTAAGATCATGACACAGCCGTGTTTAGAATACATATTTGTATTCTAAACAGTTTAATGGCATGGTGAATTTCTCATTATTTTACGAAATTCACTTACATCGAACAGTTTTGGACATATTTGTATTTGTATATATGTGGACACAAATTTGTGCACATTGACTTTCTCATATATGTGTTGCAATATTATTGGGAGTTCAAGATCCGTAGCTTCTGAAATGTTAGCATGTCACACTATTCTCAACAAGATGCAGAAACATTTGACAGTGCAAAAAAAACCAGCATTTGAAAACACAATATCTTATACCTTCGATATTGATACGTACGATTGCGTATATCCTCCCCAATCCCTAATTTTGAACCCTCCTTAACCTCATGCTGAACGTATTTTGCATTTTGCTACAGTCGTGGTAGAGTCAAGGATGAATGCAAAATTTCAACATTACGTAGATGAATTTTAGGCAGTACAAAAATGTGTAACAATTGTATTTATTAAAATCGAGAACGAATCTACATAAGCTATCATGGCCAATTCCAACTATAATAAGGGGAATATTTTGAACTAGATACGGGCGCTACTTGTCCATCTCTAGATATCATGTGAGAACTCCGAATGAGATAATACAAAGAGACTGACACATGAATCCATGTGCATTCCTGAAATAAAAATGTTCATATTCTTGAGCCGTGTAATATCATGTCTTAGGGACAAGAAGTACATCAGCTCTCTTCTATTGTTTTCAAATTGAAAAAACAAAATGTTCATAAAAAATTCATTCGGTTGATAGTACTTTCGAAGCCGTTTTCATCAGAATTTACAGGAAAAGGAGAAACCAATTATGAGAAAGCATTAAAATAACGTCTCCAGCTCTTTGAAAAACATTTCGCATATATATTAGAAATATGCAAAAAAAAAAAAAATTCCTGTACAAAACTGAATTTTGAAAACAACCACCAGCAAAGGGTCTAATCATTTTCGCAATCTGATGCAAAAGATAGATATGGGTGGAACAGAGGATAATATATACTAAAAATTAAATCTCAGGTGAGCCCCCACGGTTTGATGGATAAACCCCACAAACAAATTGAATGCCCATCTTGGGTGCGGAGCCACTAATGTTTATAATGTATGTACCAAGACCCTGAATTGACTGCTTTAAATCTCAGCCAAGAGATATATAAATATACACACAATACAATACTACTATATAATAGTGGAATATATTATACTATATCTGCAGATAGATATATGATCACCATTGTCTCTGTTTCCCTCTGCAATCCGCACATGACTACTACTATAATATACTATCCTATATATTCATCGAATAACCTGGACAGAGATTTATCTAGTAGTACTTCTACATAATTATTTGAAATGCTTTAATTTGGAGAGGTTGAGATAGAGATTAATCGAACACAGATGTGTAGATGGAAGTGTAGATAGCAGTTCAATATATGTGAATCCTATCGTGTGGGATCACATGCATCGAAAGGTTCAAAACATATATTTGTCTAAACATTTGTGCCCGCAACATTGCTTTGTGAGTATATGCGTGTGCGTTTTAAATGAAGTATCAGTTTTAAATTGATGGAAGAATTAATAAGAGCACAGGACCACTCTGAGCCTGGAAAAATAATTAGGTTCTCATAGGTATCGTCACGTGATACCCAATTAATACTTTAGTTTATTTCTTGGTTAGTAGACTCCTGTCCACATTTTTATTGCCTATATATCTTTGATTTGGAATACGAAGCAGGGGAGACTAAAATGGTTCCTTTAGTTACGTTTTACATGACTAAAGACACACTAAGCATATGCATGCATTTGTAACAGGACTCTAATAGATCGAGTAAATGGAAATGGAAGGGGTTACCAAAATGTGGGTAGCCAGTGTTCCGTAAGGAATCTTGTCCTCCGCAAAGTTGCATGTTTGAATTCTACAGAGGACAAACATTTCTAATCTTAAAGTTATTGGAGGGTTTGGTCAGTTGATAACTTTAGGACCCTAAAATTAGTAGTGGTGCACGCAAAACAACGCGGACATCCGATCATAGAAAACTGTTGTGTAAGATATGGTGGAAAAGGTTCACATGCAGTAACACATTGTATAAACGAAAATGGCATTCAGAGGTCTGGGACAAATGAATCCGAAGCCCACTCATTCGTAGTGGTCCACTGGCGCTTCTTGTTGGCTTGAGAAGCCATCCAGTTAAGGGTTGTGGGGATGCTACAAAGTAGCTATCTGTAAAGCACCCTACAAAATGTATTCGGACAGTTTATCTCGATAATTAATGATTCGAATTGAAAATAAACTTTTTCAGTGAAGAGTTAAGGGAGAGTTAACTTTTTCCTGAGTTTATTTTTAATCTACTTTTGAAAACACTTTTGGACAGTTGTAGTGGTGCACTATAGTACTCTACAGGAAGAGTTGCTTTGCAGCATCCCTGGATTTGTTTAGGTTGTACCACAAAATAAGTTGTTTTCTGTTCAATACCCTATACAAATGTATTTGAGCTCCAAAAATCTCCAAACCCCCATATTCTAATTTCCTAGATTGGGTGTGTGTGGTGTTTTATATATAGTATGATTTCTAGCAACTACGGAGTAATTGATAGATTTGAAATTTCCGTTTTCTTCTTTAAGGATGGTTGCTTTTACTCTTTTTTTCGTTGTGTTTGTTTTTCTACTCCATTCCTCCAAGTTTGAATTTTCTGTAAATTATTGCTCGGCGAAACTGGAATTGGGTAATTAGAGTAGGTTTTGAAGGTAATTTTTGGTTAATTTTTACTTATAATATGAATTATGAACTTCAATAATGGATAACATAATTGTACGTGTTATGTGCATTGAACGGGTTCAAACGCTAATAATCTCGAATAAACAAGTTTGTGGACCTTGTGGTACTTACATTCTTGTTACGCGTTCTTTTCCGTTGTTCTAAAAATGTGTTTTACTTTTCCACTTCGTTTTTCGAAAACTAATGCCCACGAAATGGTGGACCATGTACAGATTGCTGACATTAGTGCGAAAAAATTAGCCCAAAAGCCTTATTTTTCTGGGCTTAAAATAGGAAAGGCCCAGAAATAAGAGAACCCAAACCAGGCTTGAAAATGATGGCCCAAGACGTATTTTGATAATTAATATCCGTCAAAGACAAGCTAAGAACATTTATTAATACTGAAAATATCATTGGCGGATATTAATTATCAAAACACGTCATTGTCCGTCATTTTCCCGTGTCAAGCCCTCGAACCATCCACGCGTATTAATTACCACGCCATTAACTTGTACTCCAAACCGATCCATAAACGCCGTTACTTTATGCACAATTTGCGATCATACAAGATTTTAAATGTTCTGCAAATCTTTTGCCCTCTATTGTATTTAATAAACGGATGAATAATTAATGGGTTTTAGAATGGGCAGCGCTAATGCCACGACTGATTGTGTTAGAGCCACGAACTTTGATTGCAAATGACACTCTTAGCCCTCATTCAATCTGACAACCCTTTCCCCTCTCTCTCTCTCTCCATCCATCAAGACCCAGCCCAACCTCTCCTTCCCCACCCAATCTCGTTGGCTCCGTTTGAAAACCCTCTGTCTTTCTCACCTCATCTTCTACTACTCTGCTTTTGACAAATTCAAGACCTCTAGATCGAGTCACTCCTTCCCGAAATTAGGAGATTGGGTGTTTCGCATCATGTCAAAAGTGCGTCGTATAGTCACCGGAAATTGGATTTGGTTTCTATTGAGCCTATGGAGTTTGAGCAGCAAAGTTTACAAAGTAGTTTAGATTTCTATCGAAATTTGGAAACACAATTAGTCTTGAATGACGAATTCATCCAAAAATTCTTGAGAGAAGAAAATAAAAATAGTAGTCCACGGGAAATCGGAAAATCTCTAGTCCATTGGAGCTCTATTTTGGGCCGAGAGAGAGAAATATGGATTTTGTTTCGATTTTGTGGGGAGCCGCGGAGGAATTCGTGGACGGGAACATTTTCACGGCAATACAGCTGCAGGGTCTGAATGGGACAAAGAAGACACGAAGAGAGAGAGAGAGAGAGAGAGAGAGAGAGAGAGAGAACAAGGAAGTTGGATAATTTTTTCCAGCTTTTAAGAGGGCAAGAGTGTAAATATAGTTCAATTGGTCGTGGCAGTAAAGTATGTAGTCGTGGCATTATCTGCGCCCTTTTAGAATTTATGGATTCTTTGCAAAAACTTTGCTCAACCGATATTCGATAAATTTGATGCCGCTGATTCGATAGATTTGATGCCGATGTAGGTTCATCACGTTAACACAAAGCAATCGACAATAATCGATTTGTTCTTTCCAGATAAAAAAAAGGATTAGAGTCGAGGAAATCTTTCTCGTAAACACTAAGGGTACCGACAACCATGCGGGCCGCACTCTGGTTCCCGCACGAATAATACGAACAGTTCAATAATTTAAAAAAAAAATCGAATAGGCTTGTGAAAAGTCAGCTCAATCCAATATGTATAGGTGCTCGATCTAATCTTCTATAATTTGAATGAAAAATGTAAGATTGCATTGAGAATCTACAGATATCGGATTGAGCTGATTTTTCATTGGCCCACTTGGTTTTTTTTTAAATTATTCAATGGCTTGGATCATTAGTGCGAGACCTGGAGTGGACCCCACATGCCTGTCGGTACCTATATAGGGCTCTATCAAATCTTTTTCTGTTAGATTTAGGCTCCATTCCAGAATACCTTCTTAAAAAATAAGTACTTATTTCACATTTTCAAACTCAAAAATAATGTGAATGAAAAATAATTTTTTGATTTTTTTTGCACCATATAAAAGATCTCTCGATGAAATCTTTCAAATAAAATCTATATTGTTAGAAAATTTATTTGCATAAATATATTATTTTTAAACTTAAAATTACTGTCATAAAAAATCAGTATTTATTTAGAGTTCGGGAATAGGCCTAAGGATTGTTGGAGTTAACGTTGGATTGAGGATTTCCGTTAGGTAAAAAACCGAGTGTGATGGAGTATTAGAAGAAGGGATGTGGGCTCATGAAAAGCTGCCATATGTTCATGGATGGAGGAATTCCTTCTGCTGGAGCAGGATTCCAGCAGGAGGAAATCTGATAGCCATACCGTACGCATCTAAATTTGTCATGGGGCCCATCCTTATGGAGCTTTTCCATGTTGGGCAAATTACCGGACAGTGGTCCATGGGGCAAATAATGCCCCAAGTATTGGAGTAGTTTTTAGGAAATTCATGTAAATATGGGAAGGAGAAAAGTATTTCCCAATACATGGAAAGGTCGCCTGAAAAGACTATTAAACCCCTCATCAAAAAAACCCTAAACCTCAAACCCACCCATCCATCGTTCTCATTCATTTCCCCCCAATTCCACACGGCTATGAACAAGACGACCGACTGGAAGTGAACAACAAGAGGTAGGGTTTCTTTTGCTTCTTTCCTCCCCTTGACCTCTTCTCCTTCACCTTTTCTTCCTCTCTGACTTCATCTCTGTCTATGGTACAGTACTCTTTCCATTCCACGGAAGAAGAAGCAAGATCTTGTCCTCCAAACGGTAAACGTACGCATCTGGTAAGGATTGTCTTGGGTTGGGTGTTTCAATTTTTTTTACAATTTTCTCTCTTTTCTCTTCTCTCATTTTGTCTATGTGTCTTTGTCTATATTGCTTACAAGGTGATTTCATACCTAATTCACCTTAAATTCTCAAATATTGTTAATTGGTATGGATAATATGATTTTGATCATGGAAACCCAAGATTGATACATGTTACTTCGTATATAGATGGATTATAAGTATGAACTTGTAGAATTTTGAAGTTGCTTATTGCTATTGATGTTGAGAAATTCTAAAAAATCTGGGCAGCATTCAGAGCTGCGTTTTTCATCAAATTTGTTATACTTAGACAAGTTTATTGGTTATAGGTCCTTCTGAGTCTTAAAGAATGTTAAGTTGGTGTTGTTTTGGCGTTGGAATCATCGAAAAATATGAAGTACATGATTTTTAATGAATATTCGAACACTGCTCTGCTAAAAAACTACTCCCTCCGTCCCTTCTTTATAGTCCAGTATTTCATTTTGCGTTGTCCCTTAATAAGTGTCCATTTTGTAAAGTTAGTGGGTAAAAGTTGGTGCATTGTCTATTTTGTCCCTAAAAGTAGATTCCATTTTGAAAAGTTAGTGAGTAAAAGTGTAATGATGATGGGTAAGTAGGGAAAGTGGAGGAAAAAGTTGATGTGAAAGGTATAATGATAATGTCTTTTTAATAAGTTGGAATTACGAAGCAGGACACTTAAAAAGGGACGGAGGGAGTATGTTTCTTGCACAGAATTTTTTACTTTGAGAGTGAATTTGACTTGGTTCTCTTAGTTGTAAAATTCCAGGAAAAATCAAGGATGAACTTTGATGTGTTCTTATGAGTTATACCAAATCCCAGGTCATTTGGGTGTATATTTTAATTTTGGCGGATTTTACAAGTTGGTGCGACACTGCTATAAATTTGGAAGGTAATGAGAATGAGAATTAGCAAATCTTGTCCCACTTTTTGCTGATTTCATCTGGTCATGAGAATGAGAAAAATAATTCCCCATACATGGGGAGAGCAACCTACAATGACTAATATGCCTCTGATGAAAGAAACCCTAAATTTCCCCAATTTTGAATCCCAGCCACTATTCTCTCATTCCATCCTTCCCTCGTACGCTGCTGAAGAGGAGAGAACAACACAAGAGGGTTCCGCCTCTGCTCTCGTCCCTTCGACCTTTCTTCCTCACCTCTTCTTCCTCTCTCACTTCATCTCTCTGTAAGCTACAGTCCTCTCTCCATTCCACCGAAGAAGAAGCAATATCTTCTCCTTGACAAAACGAGTTCGTAGGTGTACGCATTTGGTAAGGAATGTTTTGGGTGTTTCAATTATCTTTGCAGTTTTCTCTCTTTTCTCTTCTATCATTTTGTCCATGTCTCTGTTTGCAAGCAATTTAGTTTTTTCATTGTATGAGAGAGTGGCCTCTTTGTTATTGTGTTCAGGTCCTTTCTTTGTGTGCTGCAGCACTTGATTTTTTTCGTTTCTCAAAAATCTGATCTATGAACTGTATATGTAACTGTTGAGGCTGTTCTGGTTTTTTGAACTGCTTTTAAGCTTAACTCTTTGTTCCAATTCTCATACGTGCCCTTTGCCCTCCATTTAAGCTTAACTCTTTGTTCCAATTCTCATATGTGCCCTTTGCCCTCTAATCCAACTCTCTAGATCTCAGCTCCCAACTACTCTCACATACTTCCTCTCTCTGCACTATACATACGTTATCCATTCACTCCGGAATGGTACCGATGCACATGTTGAACTTCGACGCGAAGAACGAGTACGAGAAGAACAGAACTACAAGGTTCTTCAAGATGTATTTGCCAAACTCAAGATCACTAAGGTTTTTTGTTGTTTATCTTGCATTTGTACGTCTCAATTTATGCTTCTAGGGTTTCTTTAAAGTGTTGTTTGTAGAAAGAAAATAAAATTTAAATAATTTTGCCTCAATAATTGGGTTTGTTGATTAATTTCTTGACTTTTGGTGACAATCTAAAGCTTAGATCCTAGAAAATGCTTACTGAAAAATAGCAAGGAATTTTCACGCTTTTTTTGGCTTATAATTAGACTATGAGTTAATTGAAGAGCATATTCAGAGTTCAGCCCTTACTCATTCAATTGAATCCCTTCTCATCGGGTACACATCTAAGGTGATTGTGAAAACCTCTGATCTTTTCTCCTTGTTGCATGTATCAATCAAGGTTCCATTCTATTGCATAATTAGGTCAAATTTGGTGGTGGATCTATTCCATTTGGATGTTTGAAATTTTAATAGGTTAAAGATTTCTACGAAAGGAGGCAGCCATGGCTCAATGATCACATTGAAGTTGAGGACACGAAATAGATGTGTGCAGAAACTCGTTCAAAAATAGGTAAATTTGGCTCTGTTTGATTTCCTTTTTTGGCTCTTCTGTGGGTGAACTGAGAAATCTATTTATTCACAGGTTGCACATTCACTACCCTATCCACATAGAACCCTCAAGGTTGAATCCCCATTACTATTTAACTGTTGATACTAACAATAACATTACTCCTTCTATATATTTCGGGATAAGTGGAGTTCCTTATTGTATACCCTTGTTTGTTGAATTCAGATACTCGAGGATTAAAATGGAGTTTGTGGAGAGGATCTCGTCATCAGTTATTGCAAAATGTTTATACTCGATTGGTGAGGTTGATATATTTCTCTAGTGTATTTAAGTTCCCTTGGATTTTTTTATATCCAATACGTAAGCATTGAAGGGGAAGTTTGTGCATATACATGGCCACGGAGCACCGAATTCTATTAAAAGTGCTAATGGTGCGTAATAAGTCCACTATAACATACCCAGTTTCTGTGATAGTTAGACTAGTTAGATTAGCACCTTGGATTATTAGGTAAGCAACTTCCATCTCCGTGTTTCAATTCATTTTCCTTTTTACTGGCAATTATAGTTGTTGCAATAGTTAGTGATGGGATGAGATGGGCATTGTTCTGTGAACCGATCTTTTAAGAAATGCTGGTGCTTTTTGCTCTCACAAACTTGCACTTACATTTTAGTTTTCTCTGCTTTGTATCAAATGCCTGATTGTTGTATTATGTTGCTTTTTTTTCACAAATGATCCAGCCATGCGATATGTTGTATAACTGGTAAGTTATAACTGGTATCCAACTCTCTGATAAGTTAAATCCTAGTTGGTTATGCGCTAGTCTAAGTTGTATGGTTATGCGCTATTTCATATTCTTTGCTCTAAGTTAGGGTTGATCGATTAGAACCAGCGAATGTGGAGTCCAATTAGGTAGAGGATGAATATTTATGATGATTCTTTTTGTTGACTTTGGGTTTCTTTGTACGTTATTTCTCTGTTGTGAAATTATCAGTTTTGTATCTAAAGATGTTCTTATGTTGCAACCAGGTGTCATAGGAAATAATGGATTTTGGGTAAGCAACTCCAATCTCTATGTTTGATTAGAATCTTTTATTGCATTTTCCCTATTTTGAGTATCTGTAGGTCAGTTTCAAACATAAAGTAATGGTAACTCATCTGACTTCATTTCTTTTTCTTTAACAAGTTGGGGATAGTGTTGAGCTTTGTAGGTCATTTCGAGTATCTGTAGGTCAATTTAAACTTTGTTTTTTAGTGTTAGTTTTTGTTACTTTGGTCTACTGCTTTCGAGAGCTTAATTGTGCTTGTTAAATTTACTTCAGCTCTTTACCGCTAGAGATTCTTAGGTAAGTATGTCCTTGTTTTTCCAATTCAGGCTTTGGACGATGGAGATGGACTGTAACTTGTAAGCCCGCAAATCCTTCGAATATCATTTGAGAATAAAAATTTGTATTGTGCCCCAAAAATTTATTTTGGAGGAATCTCATTCAGTTAGATATGATAGATTAAAATGCGATATCAAAAGAATTGATGGCTGAGCTGTATGAGATAGGAAACTATCAAGTATGGGGAAAGGATTTGCCAACCTTGTTTTGCAACTTCATTTTGTTCAAATGTTGGTATTACTTGTGTCACTTGGCATGAATTCTTGTAAAAGTTTGTTACCTTTTTCGTTTAATATGTTAAGCCAAGGAGTCGGACAACTTTTTGTACGATTTGAGTGATAAGTTCATTGAATTTTTTTCTTGTAACCTAGCATTTGCTATGGTGAGCTTATTGATGAATTCGTTCAATGTTTGTTGTTGGAAACGTGGGTAGCAGCTTAACATGGAGAAGGAATTTAATTTTTTTTAAATAAAGGATTCTTTTGGGGCAGTTAGAAGTGCCGCATAACCAAAGCTACAAAGGCATTGATAAATGCCACATAAACTAAGCTATCCCGGCACTTCAAAGTTCCTCGACATATAATTAACCACGGTTAGTACTCCCATCCAATAATCTGTTGATGCACTAGAAACTGCCTTAATATGATGGTTTACGAGGCACTTTTGCATGCTGGGTAAAAGAACTATTGGGGCTTGTAAAAGTGCCGTATAAAGCTATTGTTGCACCATTACAAGCAGCACTTGCATATTTTGCCCCAACAACTAAAATGCCCCATTAGGTCTCTTTTTGGGGCAGTTTCGATTACCTCAACATCATGATTTTGTTGTACCTTTCCCTTACTTAACATAGTAGACTAGTAGCCCTAACAATTGTTGTTGTTCTGTGATGCTTGCCCAGTGCAATAAAAATCCAATTCCTAAATCCAGGGTCTTCAGACCCCATGATGTTCATAGAAGATTTTACCCCTATAATATTGATTTACTGAGTTATTTGGATTTCTTAGCCCATCTACACCCACTATTCAAAGTTTTCCTTATATTTGAGCAAAAGGATTAGGAATGGATTAATTTACATTTAAGCACAAATTTGAGTAAATGGCAGTCGTAAAATTGAAACCCACGAAATAGACTTCAATATTTGGAATAACATGATGCTACAGAGCTACCTACTCGTGCCAAAATATCTGTGACAACAAAAATTAAGTGACTAATGCATGCCTAACCCTTCATGGACATGCAAGGGATCCCAACTTTTCCCAATTTTCAGAGAATCATTTGTGCAATATCGAGTTGAATTTCAAATTTCCATTGGAACATTGTATCGAACAATTAGTAGGCAAATAAGAACTCCAGTTAGAACTTTGCATGAGGGGTTTGTAGTTTTCAAGGATAACCAGCAGGAAAATCCAAAAATTAAAGTAATGGTGACATTTTAAGAAAACCCACTATTTACCAAACCGACCGTTCACCCTTGCCATCCCCGTTCACTTTGCAGAATCTTCGAACAGATGAGCAGATCTGCCGTGGAAGTGTGAGGCTTTCTCACCGTATATGGAGTGCGTTCGTACTGAGAAACTCTTCAGACGATGGAGACCATAGAGGAGATTAAGGGGGTGCAAACCCTAGGAAGGAGGATATGGCGTCTTCCGTTCTTGTGGAGCACAGACGATTTGAAATGGTTCAGTTAGGGCGTGGGAAAGGGAAAACACAAACGAAGATGGAGGTTAGCACAGACGAGATGGAGGGCGAGCAAACCCTAGGAACGAGGAGATGGCATCCTTCTTCTGGAGCAGTGTTGATTTGAAATGGTTTGTGGATGGGGCTTCAGTTGGCGAGTGGGAAGGAGGGAAACCCGAAATTGGGAGACGAACGACGACGTATTGGAATGGAGGGGTAATTTTGTCCATATATGTTTTGGTTCCATGTATGGGGAATTATATTTCTCCTTCCCATCACTTAGGAATTCCTAGAAACTGGTCCATGAGGTGGGCAATATTTGCCCCTCCTTCCACTGATTGGCAATTCTCCCTTTCATGTTTTAATTTGGCCCTGCTAAATAGACCATATGATTCGTGTCCTAAAGATTAGTCGAGTTCGTATGTTAATTCAGACATTTTGAACTAATAAAAAAATAATACTTCATCTGTCTAATTTTGTTTATATGTTCCGTAAAGTCGTGACATTTTGATCTTAAAAAATAAGGTGTTTTTGAAAATATATTTTAAAATTTTTTGACACTGTTCAAAAGTATTTATTGAGATCCTTTGAATAGTGTGAAAAAAAATTCGATAATTATTTTGGAAAGTAATTTATTATTGGAATTCAAAATGACATAGTCTCCTGCGATTGTTTTGCTATCTAAACACTAAAAGGAAATGAAAAATAATAAATGATGAACACAAAAATATGTGTAGAAAACCCCTTAAATAGGTTAAAAATTACGGGAGATAATCAACACATTAAAAACCATCACTGTGCCGTTACAAAACAACCTTAATTAAAACAACTGTGAATTCTGGCCACAAGTGTGTGATTGCCGAACGCCTTGAATCCTTAAGTCCTCCGAAATACTTCCTGAAATCCATTGGAAGAGAGCCTAAAGTAGTTGAATCAAAATTTGGAAGAAACATCTTGAAGTTAATCCTGTTGCTCGATGATCAATGATCATGTGTTTACTTCAAGAAACAAAGCAAAAACCCCCATTGGATGTATTCAAAGGTTTTGAAGTGCTTGGGGGCGGCTCTCTTTTGTTTGGTAAATTAGAAACCCAAATAAGCTGCATATAAAAAAGTTGCAAAAAACTGATGAGTTGCTCGAGCACTGTCTGAAAGCCTATCTTGAATTGCTCAAGCACTTTTTCTGGAAAAACGTTTCTATATTCTCACACCCTTGATTTCTAGATTTCTTTTTCCTTTTTGAGCTGTTGTATGTACAAAATCCCTTGATATTCTTGATTTCCTTCCACTCAAATTACCTAGCAATTTCAACCTCACAATTTAAAAAATATAAAGGATTTTACTTCCTTAACAGAAACTTTAAAAATAAATGGATACTAAATTAAAAAACGATAATTATGAATACAATTAAATCTATGTTCCGTCATCAAATTTGTCAATAAAGCGGGGCCGTAACCCTGCCATGCATGAACCTAACAATTTCCCCCTTTGACACTTTCATGACAAAATACATTTGGCAATAAAACATATCCCTACAAAAAACTCATGGTTCATTCGCACTGGAGGGCGGTGTTACGCAGCGTACTGTGCACAGCAAATCGATGCCGCTCTAGTCTCGCTCCGATAATCGGAAACGTTCATTTTGTAGATCTCGTCGAGTAGAATGAGTGTACCCAAAATCAGCTCAATTGGATATCATTAAGTGCCTCATTTGAATATAACAATTTTGAAACGAATGGATCCGAAACACTAGATAAAATCCATTATTTTTTGGTACATTTAATAATTTCAAAGATAATAATGTTCGGATGAGGCATTTAATGATATCCGATCGAGCTGATTTTTGGTACCTTAATTCTACTCGACAAATTCTACAAAGTTTACGATTCCAATTATCAGAGCGACGACGATTTATCGTGCACAGCACACTGCATAGGACCGTCAGCACCGCTCTCCGGTCCGGTTCATTGACTCATGTCCACATGCATGAGGTCTCTACTTTGGAAAAGGAAATCTCGAGAAAGGGGATCTTTGCAGAATAATCAATTACCCAAGCTCATGGTTTATTGACTCATGTTCACATGAGGTCTCTACTTTGGAAAAGAAAAAATCTCGAGAAAGGGGATCTTTGCAGAATAATTAGTTGCCCTCAATCTTCTTTTCTTTCTTTCTCTAATGAATCAATTGGATTTTGATTACCTTGTAAAGACGGGTATATATACCTGGCACATATGGTAGGGCGGTTGTGAATAATGCCCACTTTCTTCATTTGTAAATATACCATAGGGATCGATGGACGTGTGAGGCTGATTTTGAATTCTCGCATGATTAATTTGAATTGTTTATTAATTTAAATAATCTTTCAAGTTATTCTCAAAAAATTAGTTCAGTGTAAGTATTTGATTAAATCGTCTAATTTTTTTCAAAATTCAGATCAATTCTAAATTAAAATTAAAAGATTATATTAAGTACTTATAGTTGTCCGATCAAGGACTCACAATTCTGAATGAAAAATTAATGAACGACTTATATCACATACTATGATAGACCTTGAGATGATATTCACACGCTCGATCATCGATACACTATAGTAAGTCTCTTTGGGTGTGGCGGAGAATACCGGCCCTATCCTCTCTTTCTTCTACTCGCCAGCCATCGCTCCAGCCCGCGACCTTGTCTCTTCAAATCCCTCCATCAGCTATATACGCAGCTCTGCTGCTCCTGCATCCCTTACGGTCTAAACTCCATGGATGACAGTGATGGAGGAACAAAACCACCTCCCTCGCCACCGATTCAATATATTTTAAATGGAGCCTAAAGCGGACCTTTTAAAATGAGGCTCTAAAATATTAATATATTTTACATAGTAGAAAATAATTAAGGGAAAAACTCCTTCATAACGAAGTCATTAATTACACAAGCATTTGATTGCATAAATATTTTTTTTTTTGACATCAAGAAAGAACTTCATAGATAGATTAAGAGTCAATACAAGAGTTCAAAAAGAATAAATACAGCCCTAAATACTAAAAGTTACCAGAACTAACTAAAGAAAGAAAAGAGAGATGCAACAAACATAAAAGATAGACAACTTCCAAAACAAAAAGATTCACTTTGAGTAAACTATCCGTTGTCAAAGGGATAAGATGTATTAACTTCAGAGTGAATCCTAGAAGAGGCCGCAAATCTTGCCAAAAGGAAAGCTTGATGGACTCTGTAGCGCGCACATAAAGATATACTACAAATATGGACTTCTTGAGCGAGACAGCACAAGTCAAACAATAGAGCAAAAGCTGGGAATTCCTTAGAGCTTCTCAACTGCTGGAAAAGAGAATAGTTGTTAGTGTGGATGTTTATATGCAACATTCGGTTATCAATGGCCCAACTCACAGCTGCCAAGAGAGAAATGATAGAAGCGCAATCCTTGTGAGAATTGGAGCTCTTGAAGGAGGAACCCACAATCCTAGAGTTAACCATAAATAATAGGCCCACACCCGTTTTCTTGTGCTGCACATTAAAAGAACTAGCACAGAAAATATCCAAGATTGGTTTATCCTTAGAGCATAGACATGGATTTGCATGAAAAGTAAAGGGTGCAGTATTAGAAGCCTCATCAGTACTACAGTGATCAAGATGACAAGGAATTTGTTGAGAAGTTCCTGGAGTTTGGAGAGTTTGGACTATCCTAGAGTTTCTCCCAGGGTCGTTGTATAATCGAACTGGTTTGAGGAGAGTAAAGGCTTGGGTAATGGAGTTGTTCAATTGTTTAGCATGGCTGATAACTTGCATGGGGGAAGAGGCTTTGGAATCAAAGACAGACTTGTTCCTAGCAAGCCAAATACACCATAAAAGAGAAGAAATACATGAGAAGAATTTGTGATTATCCATAGCCATGACACGCCCTACATTATGCAACCATCCTAGCCAAAAGGGAAGAGAGAGACTAGGAGTTTCAGAAATGCAGATCCCAAGGTCAGCTCCAAACCAAATAGGCCTAACAAACTCGCATTTAAGAAAGAGATGGATTAGGCTCTCAGAAGATTGCTTACACAAGGGACAAAGGGATGTACCGTTCCATCCTCGACTAACTAAGAGATCCCCCACAGGCAAGCATTCATGACTCAATTGCCATATAAAAAACTGGATTTTATGGGGGATTGGTAATGACCATATGAAGTTCCATGTAAAGCTTGGCCAAGAAGAGTGGATACAAGAATTGGGTGCAGAGGATGAAGAGTGGAGTTTCAGAGATAGCAGAAGAGAGTATGCTGAATGTACATTAAAGTCTCCATCCTGGGTAATACTCTTCTCGTTTTTTTCCCCCTGCAAATCTACTAATTTTATCCTTACATAATCAAGTTTTTCGCCATAGGCTTTCTCTTGAGTTAACTGTAACTGCAATGGTAAAAAATACCAAGTACGCAATCCTTGCATTTGGAAAATAACCATCCATTGCCTCCAAGTATTAAGTGAACACATCAATGAATTTTCATAATTTATTTCGTAAAACTTCTTTCAAGGTTTTTAATTCGAAACATAAATTCTGATCATCCACATTTGAAAGTTCATCTTTTTAAAAAAAACTCTTTGAGACTTGCATAACAAAAAACACGAAAAACTTAACATATTTTACTATCTCGTTTCTACTAACAAAAAACATTAAAAACTTAATGCATTTTACCAACTGGTTTCCACCAACAAAATTTTTTTTAGGGAAAATTTCTTTTATATCCATTCGACTTTGACCAAAAATTTATTTTGGTCATTCACCTTTCAATTTGGGCATAAAAATACTCCGACTTTCTAATTTTTTTCAATGTCATCCTTTAGAAGGAATCCGTTTTCTTTGAGTCCCGCTATAGGGACCGACAGCCGCGCTGAGCCGTCTCCGGCCACCGGATGGAGCCATCCAAAAATGGTAAAAATAAAAAATGAGGGTTCCAATACGGGAATCAACAGCATCCAATGTGTGTAGGATGCTTGATCCAAACACCCTATTTTTCGTGTGTGTGTATATATATCCCTAAAAGATGACATTAAAAAAAATTGATAAGTCGAAGTATTTTTATGCCGAAATTGAAAGGTGAAGGACCAAAATGAATTTTTAGTCAAAGTCGAAAGGATATAAAAAAAAAAATTTCTCTTTTTTTACCAATTCAGCAACTTTTTCACTCATATACCTAGCAAAAAAAATTTCACTATCGAAAACAATTTGACATTTCTCATCAACTTATTCATTACTGAAAACACCTATCAACTTTTCAACTACAAATAAAAATCTATAATTTTTTTCACTCCCGAAAACACCCTTTTTTAAGTCAAAGAATTATCTCATCTTTACTCGGCTTTCACTTTAAACTGGGCCCTAGTATGCCTCGCTTCTAGATTGGGCTACACATACGGTGCAATGGGCAATGTGCAATGTGCAGAGCATTTCGTGGGGGCATCTGCTAAGCCTTGGAGTAGTAAACTGGAGGTGGAGCTCATAAGGTGAACTTGGAGAATTGAATTGATGACTAAGCATCACTTGCTATATAAAAGTAAACCTTGGAGGCTTGAACCATTACGGTGGAAAGAAAACTAAAAATAATAGTCATTCAGAGAGCAAAGTTAGACAATTGGTTTAATTTCGGTCGTGATGGGATTTCAATAAGTTGTTTGTGGTGGTGTAATTTACGTATTCGACAACCACGATCACAATTTGAAGTATTGGATAGTGTGTAATACATTTCTAGCTAAATTACTTTGCAAAAAATATTCTTTTGATTCTTTCATATTTGTACTCATTTGATCTCTAAGCTTATTGACTCAATTATTATCACTTTTTGTATTGTGACATGAAAAGTATTTGGCTGAAAGTCATAGAACAAATTGGTACTTATGCAAAACCATCGGGTCACAGAAGTATGAAAGATGTATAATTGACTATCCTACGGAAAGTTCAGAGTATTTATGGGGCCCAAGTACCTTAACAGATTTTGACCTAGGGGTGGTGTTTGGCATGTTACCGAATTGAGACGGGTATTAGGCTACAAATGAAATGTTGTTCAGATTGATTTACTTGATTTGTTTTCCTCGTTTATTGAGCATATTCTTATTACTAGCCATGTTTATTGTTCTCGTATTGCATATACTATCCGGTTATTTTATAATTTTCAGGTGCGGAATAAGTTAGTGGGGACTCAGGCGGGAGTATTGAAAGATTTTAGTTTTAGAAATTGTTTAGAAAATCTGTATCATTTTGGAAATTTTTAGGCCCATCATATAAATTTATCTTAAAGAATTTGTAATTATTGGAGATGTATTTATTTTGAGGAAAGTAAAAATTTGGATCATCACAAAAGCTAGCTTTGGATTCTTTTGCCAGTCATTTAGGCGTGGGCAGCCTGTGGCATGGAGAAAGGGGAGTGACGGAGTGTGAAGGCGCCAAAAGGATGGGAGCAAAAGTGGGGAAACATGGAAAATTGCTTCTGGAGCATGCTACTGCATGTGAATTCATGTTCATCAAATAGTTTCTCACGTAATTGTGTCCGGAATTACGTTCATATATAGCATTGCAAGAAAAAAGGGGAATTTGCACTTACACTTCTTGTACTATCACCAATTTGCACATACACCCCTTATACTCCAAATTTAGGCACTTACACCCCTTGTACTTTGGACTGAAGTGCAACTGTTAGAAAATCCGTTAAAATGGATGGAAAAGCTACTGGTGGGAAATTTTCCTCCAAAATGAGGAGAAAAAATGCTTGAACTTACCTTGATAGCCATTTATAAGCCCTGTCAAACTCTCCTTCCCAAAAACAGAGCATCTAAACCCCTCCCTTTCCCTAACCCACTTTTGACCCTGTTCTACTAACAACCTTTACGATTTTTTTTTGGTTTTGTCCTTATTTAAATTTTTTTTGCGTTTGTCAGTTTTCTGCCTCACTTTTTTAGTTTTCCGATTCGTCTCGTCAAGACAAATTGGAAAGTATTTTTTTTACTTTTACCCAAAAAAGTGGTTAGTTTCGTGCCTCACTTTTTTAACCTTTTTTTTTTTACTTAGAAGTGGTTATTTTCCAAAATATTTGGATAAAAGTAAAAACAAATTACTTTCAAGATTTTTCTCGTCAAGCTGAATTAATAAATCACAAAAATTTGACGCAAAACTAACAAATAAAAAAAATTCAAATAAAGACAAAACCATAACTTTAAGAAAAAGTTAAGCGGAATAATATCTCTCTCTTCTCTCACAAGATGTCTTCTCAAGCATTAAGAAACCCATCAATTTCAAGCAAACCGCAACGTCAAATTGGATGCATCTTGTGAGAGAAGAGAGAGAGTGGGTTAGGAGAAGAAAGGGGTTTGGATGCTCTGTTTTTTGGAAGGGGAGTTTGACAAAACTTATAAATGGCAATCAGGGTTATTTTGGGCATTTTTTTCCTCATTTTGGAGGAAAATCTCCCGTCAATAGCTTTTCCATCCATTTTACCAGATTTCTAACTGTTGCACTTTAGTCCAAAGTACAGGGGATGTAAGTGCCTAAATTTGGAGTGTAAGAGGTGTATATGCAAATCAATGATAGTACAGGAGGTGTAAATGCAAATTCCCCAAGAAAAAATATTGGGAGCTGCTCATAGCAATATGTCTTCGGGAGAGGATTCGTCCAGTGTCACTATTCATCCAATTCATTTTTGGACCATTTGTGGATCCTTCTCGAGACAACTACAATGATTAGAACGGTTCATTTTTTAGAGCTCACTGAGAACATTGACCACGCTACGCTTAAAATCACATTGATCGGATATTATTTGATAAGATGTCGAAATGCGTTGATCTTCAGATAATTGTGTTAAATGACTCGTAATTCAGTGTTTGCACACTCTTTTTCTTACAAACTAATGTATTTCGAGATCATACCAAACGATATCCGATCAACGTAATTTTTAGCGTGATCAATATTTTCGACAAGATATAAAAAGTGAACAGTTTCAATAATTGATGTGAGCCTAGTTGAAGGACCCGGTCTGGAAGGAACCGTCCGGATGGAAGGAACCGGACGGATCCTCTCCCTATGTCCTCGGTTGAACCCATCGAATCAGATGGCGGCACGCGTCGGTCTGTTTCCTTCCCCTTCTATAAATCCGCGACCACCCGCGCTGCACTTTCTCTCACTAGTCATCTCTGTTGTGTGCGTACTGCGCCCCACTCTCTCTGACTCTCTCTCTCTCTCTCTCTCTGTGACTCTCTCGTAACTGTAAAAAGTTGTTCACTCTGACTCTCTCTCCTTCCAAACAAAAGAAAAGGGAGAAATGGCAGATGAGGCAACAGCAACCTGTATAGATATCCTTCTGGCAATAATCTTGCCTCCCCTTGGTGTTTTCCTCAAGTTCGGTTGCAAGGTATAATAATCCTCATCTCTCTCAGAGCTCTCTCAATATGCATACATATATGTTTGCCTGTGTCAGAATACGGATCTGGTACGGATCAAAAGAGAAAAAAGACAGAAAACGGATCTGGTATTTTATTGTTGGTTGGAGTCATAGAGAGGGAATTATGACATGGGTTACAGAGAGAGAACAACAATACTAAAACCACACTTACACGCATTCAGGTCGCCCCACACACATGCACACACGTCTCTTAGACCCAAAGTCCAGATTAGGAAAAAACATAACACTTCTGTTAGCAATTTTGTAATGAGAAACTCTGTTTTTTTTTTTAATATGAGAGGAAAACTCTGTTTGTTTTTCATATTATATGGGGTTGTGATCTAAGTCATATGATCTAAGTCATATAATTTGCGTGTGGGAATGGGTGCGGAAGCGTGAACACGAGTATGAAAGTCTATTTGACACACATCTCAACCTATTGAAATTCGCAAGAACGAGAATTGAAAGCACAAACATAGTGCGAGGAGCATGGGACATTTTGAGATTATGTGACTAAAGTTGTGATATTGATGTTGATGGATTGGTGGTGGTGGTGGGTTTTGTTGCAGGTGGAGTTCTGGATCTGTTTGGTGCTGACCCTTTTTGGGTACCTCCCTGGTATCATTTATGCTGTTTATGCCATCACCAAGTGATCCATAGGTAAAGATCTTCTTTGTACTTCTGAAAAGATGTGTTTGTGCTGATCCTCTTTGAGTACCTCCCTGGTATCATTTGGTGTTTCCAGTAACAATTTGAGGGAAAAAAGTTGGCGTTTATACCATGTTATTTCACACTAATTGATTGGTTTTGACATTTTACTATCTCGTTCACACTAACAACTTCTGATCAATAATTTTTTCATTCATATACCAATTATAATTTTTTTACCACCGAAAACAACATGACATTTCTCAAAAATTTATTCATTATGTAACAAATTTTTTTTTACAATTTATTTACTACCAAAAACACCCTTATCCGAGAGATTATTCAGTGCCGCTCCAAGCCTCTCCCAATCACACCACACAAAAATGTGTGGTTGAAGAGAGGTGCTAGGAGCATTGAATAATTTTTCCATTTATGCTCCATCCTTTTTGGGTACCTCACTGGTAGGGGTGTCATTTATGCGCTCTCTCTCTCTCTCTCTCGAGATGTGTGTGGGATCACGTAAAAGTTAAAAGCTGAATAGGGTTTTTGTACTTCTGAGAAAAAAGAAGCAAAAGGATTTTTCTGAGTTTGCTTTAGAAGCTTATACTTACTGTTTTGAAAAGGAAAATTGGGTTAGTTTTGGTGAGTTTGGGGCTGAAATGGAGAAGGCAAATGCTCCTAGGTGAATTGTTTGGTGTTAAACAACCCCACGCCAAATTGCTTTGTTTAAGCCATTCCAAACACAGCCCAAGAAAAGCAATAAGCACGGGGAAAGTATTCTCACTTTTCTGAAAAAAAAAAAAAAAAAACCATCATATGAAGGGAAGTTTTAATGAGCACCATAAAGACGCTTATTTGGCAATTAATGAACCCATGTGAGACCTTTTTGTTGGTAAATATTCCTTTAACTGGGTAAATTTTATCATGTAAACAGTATGATATGTTCCAAAAAAAAGAAAATCATTTAATTAACATTTAACAGTATAGTTGGCCTTACAATTAAAAATGCCATTATTGTTTCTCTTTTTACTGCAATAATTAATTTGCAAGATGCTACTGGTGATTTCTTTGCAATAAATTATTGTCGTCTTTAGTTTTCCTTTAGCTTTGACAGAAGAATTTTACTCATTGTACTTATTTTAATAGGGCAAATGATTTTGACATTTCAATTTTTTTATGATTGCACTTCAGAATTTGTCTTTTAATGTGAAAATTATACATAGCTAGGTATACTAGAAAACAAATTTTGGAGTGTCAAAATCATTTTTCTTTTAACATTTACAGTATTGCGGACAAAAGTAGAAGTTTCGATAACATAAACAACTAATAGCAGTAGACCTGTCAATAGACTGGATTGAATCCAAATCTCATAGATTTGAATCCGATCCGAATCCAAAATTGCCCGTATTCAATCTAAATCCGAAATTCATAAATCCGATGGTGGTAATTCGTATATATCTGATCTGAAAATCTGAATTCGATGTAAATAATTTTTTTTTGAATATCCCTCCCCTCTCTCTTTCTCACACGTACTAACAAAACTCCTCTGAATCCAACCATCATGGACGCCGTTCAAGTAAAGCGAGAAGTAAAGGAATACTTTAACCCCACTAATTCAATTCAAACCCGACTCCTATCATCGATCTCAGCAGAAGCAACAATGGCTTGTAAGAGTTTTGCTTACCTCTAATCCAGATTTCTTTCCCATCAATTTTTTTAATTGCAATTTTCTTTTGTTTTGGGTTTTGATCAGCTAAGGTTCAAGAGCTGTGTGTTTATGAGATCAATGAGCGAGACTGTGGGAGCCCTGCTTACCTCCGATTGAGCTAGAAATCTGTCAATTCTCTTGTCGATCGCCTCCCTTTCACTAAGTAAAGTTGTCCATCTCTGTTTTGTGGACTCCGCCCTCGTCGCGGCAATTGGCGACGGAGAAAAATTGAGAGCAGTAGGTTGTGGATGGGGAGGTGGAGGTGACAGGTTGGTGAAATCGAAACCCCACAGAATTGACAGGTTTCTGGCTCAATTGGAGGTAAGTAGGGCTCCCACGGTCTCGCTCATCGATCTCACACACACGGCTTTTAACCTTAGCTGATCAAAACCCAAAAGAAAGGAAATTATAATTAAAAAAATATTGGGTAAGAAATCTGGGTTTGAGGTAAGCAGGGCTCCCACGAGTCACTGCTGCTGCTGTTGAGACGATGATAGGAGTAGTGTTCGAAGGTTGAGACTTTGAATTTGAAGTAGTGGGGGTTAAAGTGTTCGGTTACTTTTCGCTTTGCTTGAACGGCGTTCATGGCAGTTGGGATCTAGAGGAGTTTTGCCGGTGCGAGAGAGAGAGAGGGGGATATTAAAAAAACAAAATTATTTGGATTGGATATCCGATTTTACGGATTCAAATTTGGGATTACCACTACCGAATTTATGAACTTCGGATAGGATTTGAGCAATTTTGGAATCGGATTCAATCTGGTTCTTTGACAATCCTACTCCATTGTAATGAAATTTAGGATAAATTTCACCAACACTATGAGGTTTGTCTTAAGCCCGGTTTAGTTGTGCGGTGTGGGGGTTCGATTTGTTGGGACCTTGACCGTCGTTCAGGCTAGGTTCCTTCCTCCACAACTCCGTTCTTCTACTCCTCGACCTACAATAAGTCACTAGGGCTTGAATAGCCCAGTGACCCTCCAACGATCAAGTTAGATCTCAGGAGAGAGATTTAGGTCTAAGATTATAGTAGAATGGCATACTTCTCAAGGTGAATATCTCTTTGTATTTATAGACTTAGGTTTACTTGGCCTTCAAGTTAGGCGTGGAGGGTACGCTCGGGTAATCGCCTCGGGTGATCTCATATATGACGAGAGGAGCAAGACGGTTACAGAGCACATGGCCAGATCTGACCCTAATGATTACATTTGCCTCATAATCCTCGTGGTCCCCAGCTAGCGTAACAACCTTTCCAAGTCGGTTTCGGGAACATCCAAACTTATACGCTGCATGCCGCTGGTAATTGCCGAAGTAGGTAAAGAAGGCTTGTAACCAAGCAGGAAACCGAACAATACACCGGGACCATTAGCTTTTATCAAATTGTATGATAATAGCTCACGAGACATCGGTTCAATCCACTTGGCCAGGTTACCGAAAATGGTAACCGAGGCCACCACATGCGGAAAGAATGAGGAAGTTAACTTTTCTGTAAATTTTTCTGTGTTCAATTATCAAAAAAGTTATAGGACCCACAACTTCAAGTTTTTCACCGAAGAACACTTTCCTGCATAATGGGTCTGCCAAAAAGAAGGAATTTTGGTTTTCTTGCAAGATCTTTGGTCAAGAGACACGTCGAAAAAATAAATTTTCTTTTTTTTTACTTCACCTCACTCCATTTTTCCTGGGCAATAACTCACACAACATTCTTAACAACTAAACGGAGCCTTAACGATGGATCTCCTGTGATTTCCCTGTCATTAAGGCAAACCCTCAAAGGTGTTAGT
This sequence comes from Rhododendron kiyosumense, assembly GCA_019656275.1. Classification (NCBI taxonomy): domain Eukaryota; kingdom Viridiplantae; phylum Streptophyta; class Magnoliopsida; order Ericales; family Ericaceae; genus Rhododendron; species Rhododendron kiyosumense. Next base: position 112,142 of record BPLS01000239.1, read on the forward strand.
GAAATATACCCTGAAATTTATATTGTTTTGACACATGCGATTTTTGGAGAATAGCGTACAAAAGGTTGTTCTACAAAACATTACGTGACAAAATGTTTTTTTTTTTGGTCAAGAACGTGACAAAATGTTGTTCTATGACTATTATTATTTCGTAATTGCAGGTGGGGGGGTATCTAATGGCTTGAAGTTGGATGGACAGTGTTGATATGTTGTTCTCTTGGGTTTTACTTCATTCTCTTCCTCTTTCTCGTGATTTTGTCTTGAGATCCTTGGCTTTATTTACACCTGATCGGATTATTGTGTATTTATTTATGGGTTCAAGGATTTGATTAATCTTCCGGTGTGTGGTTAGTAGTTTTTTTATGCTATATCTTTCCAAGCCTAATCCCTTTAACTACATAGTATGTCTGATGAGTGTTTGGTGATAAATTGAGATGAAACTCATATCTCTTTTATAATGAAATCAAATGTGCCATGTCAGAAAATTAACCTCCTGTTAACAACTTTTTAGTTTCGTGATGTTAATTCCGAGTATTTTTGTGCAATTTTGCTGATTCTGAGCTGAGAGCATGCAAGTTGTGAGACCCGGATTACTCAATATCATGATACAAAGGGTGAATGTAAGAATTGATTGATTCAAATGTATGAAGTTGTTAGAGTGTAAATGTGTAATTGCTTGAAGTGAATGTAGGAAAAGGTAATTACCCGTCATTTCTTTCATGATGAGTAGAGGGACACGTATCTTCGATGGACTTAAAAGGTTACTAAAAAAACAATCGGCACAAGTTTCCCCCGATAGAGATTCCATTTCAAAACTGAAAATAAGTATTTATTTCAATTTCAAGTTAAAAAATAATGTGTTTACGCAAATAATTTTTTTACCAATATGGATCTTGTTTAATAGATCTTATTGAGATTTTTTATACAGTGCAAAAAAATAAAAAAATAATTTTTTATTTACATTATTTTTGAATTTGAAAATATAAAATAAGTATTTATTTTAAAAAAAAGGTGTTCTTGAACAGGGTTATAAAAGGTTAGTAAATCAAAGGAAAATTCTAATGCCACGATCCTTTTCACTAATGCCACGAGCAGTTACTGCTCTGGTAGTCTGGTATGTAAAATGACTCTCTCATCCCCTTGTAGTCAAAGCTTGTCAATCCATGACATTAGTTACCCAAACTATCCTTCCTTGAAGGAACAACCCTAATTGAATTATCCTTAGGCTTCTGATTTCTCGTGCTTTCCAACTGACTATTTTGTTTTGATAATAGAATCCCTATTTTGTTTGATTGTGAGCAAAAGTCAATTTTTTAATTGAAAAAACTAAATCGAAAATTGTTCTTTTCTCCATATCACACTTCAAATTTGAGTATTTTTTTCTTTTTCAAAATCATTTCACACTGGTGAGTTGGTGACCCTAACAAAATCTATCCATTTTTCCAGCTTTCATTTTTAGTTTAGTTGTCTAATGAAACACTAAACATAGGCTCAACAATAGTAGTTTTTTTTTTTTTGGATAGCTTTCATACATCGCAACTAATCTTTGGAGACCAATCTCACCTTCATTTGCAGGGGTCCCAATTACAGCTAGAGTAAAACTCTATATAGACTGACAAGACCAACCTGTTGAGATTGGCTCGATCTCAACAATAGTAGTTCATGAATAACATAACAAAACCATAAACATATACTTTAGAAAAGCAATCCCTAAGTATACAAGTACACAATAAATAAACAATACAAATCTTGAATGTATATACTCCAATGAATTGGGTGATCAAGTACAAACGGGAAGAGACAAAACTTAAAGGAAAAATGGAGATAAATGTTGCAGTTGAAAAGCATAGGAAATCAGAAGCCGAAAAAGGGTAATTGAAGGGTTGTTCGTTCACAGAAGGATAGTTTTGGTAACAAATTTTATGGGCCGATGGCTTTTGACCACAACAGGACAAAAGAGTCATTTTACCCGCCAGAACAATTAATGCTCGTGGCATTAGAGGCAGCCTAAATGAAATTGACAATAATATAATGCTTCTTCAGGTTCAATGCTTGTCCAGATGGAGACAAAAATAATACTATATGGACGAGTGTTCACCTTAGCTTAAAACTCCTAGGTTGGCAAAAACTTTTTGGAAGAACAGCAAAAAATACATTGATAATAATAAGGTGAAAAGTATAATTATTGTATTGTATTTGTTACAATAATGAAGACACGCCAGCAAAGAGCGAAAGACCAAATTAGGGTTGAGGGGTTTAGTTCTCATGCCATATTTTTCTACGATTACAGAAGATTAATACTATTGTTGAAACCCAGGTTATTATTAGATTGAAGACTAGAGCATCAAATTAATGGAGTTATTGTTGGAAAATTGGGATTGGGTGCCAATCATCAGTACTCAATGTTAAAACAGCTGAAGTAATGCAATTAGAACATGATAATTATGAAATGTGAAATAAGAATTCGTGAAATAACAATGGGGGCGGCTATTCACAACCCTCTATTTTCTCTAATAATTCGATAAAAATTTTCAACTAATTACAACATGACCTCCAAATGCAAAATGACATACTTGCCCCAACATCATCTTCCTCACCTTCCCCCTCAAATTCACGAGCCATGGTTTTTAAAAAAAAATAAAAAATCAACTGATGAACCAGTCGACTGGTTCCTCCACACAACCAAAACCCACCCCCTTTCTTCTTCATCTGCATCCTCTCTCTTCTCTTCTCTCTCAAGCTTGTTCATCATTTCAATTTCAATGAAGGGGCAAGAGCCAAATATTGTATCAATGGAAGGTTCCACTCCTTCCAATAAAAAAAAAAAGTTGACCCAATTCTTGGTTTCAGTTTTGAAATTGAAATGGAATCAAATTCTATTAGCAACGGTATGATGGGTGAGGAGAACAAAAATGCTGTGAAGAAAAAGAAGCCAACTTAATTCATGTGGGAGATGCCAACTTCGCTCAGAATTTATAAATTAATTTTTTTACTAGTTTTTCGATGTTTCAGGTCTGAAAAAGTTGAGTAATTTCGGTAGTTTACTACCATAAAACATTACCATACTCTCTAGTTAGTTATATATTTATATATATATATATATATATATATAGCAGTCAAATACCGAAAATATGTATATTAGTTTTGTTATACTCTAGTTCGGCAGTTAATTACCGAATTGTGTACGCATTTTCGACATCTAGTTACCAAAATTCATACTTATTTTCAAAAGGACTTTTCATTTACTAGAGTTTGTTAGTTAGTTACTGAATTGAGTATACAATTTTGACATCTAGTTACTGAAATTGATACTTGTTTTCAACAGCTAATTACTGAAATGTATATACATAGGACTTTTCGTATACTGTTCGGCAGAGGACAAGAAGGAGTGGCAGTGGTGCGGCCGAGTTCTGGATTTGGTGGTGGTGGCTATGGCGGGCTGTGGTGGTGCGGCGGTCACTGGTTATGGAGGATTTGGGGTGGTGGCTATTGAGGAAGAAGAGAAGGGTTTTTTTTTGTTTTTTGGGAACGTCGGGCATAGGGCAAAGAGAAGAGAAAGGTATAATGGGAAGATTTGGTACATTTAATGGGTTATATGGAGAAAATTTGTATTTTAAAATATTGGAGATGGGTTAAGTGAAGGAAGTGAGCTAATGAAGAAAATAAATTGTTGCGAATAGCTACCCCTATAACAATGTATGCCAAGGGAAAAAACCAAGACAGACAAGGAAGCGTACGTAGAAGATGACAAAAAAGCACGTCTTATCCGGACACATCACAGAAATTACACATCACCTGCACAAAAACAAATACTCCCTCCGTCCCAAATTCTTAGTCCTATACGATTTTATGTGCAATTTTCAATTGCTTATATCTTTCAATGTATATTATTTTTTATGTTTTTGAAAATATTGTTTTATAGAAATAATTGAAATCTATCAAACAAAATCCATATTGCATATTTTAAACAATATACATTGAGAGATATAGACCATTAAAAATTATACGTAAAACCGTAGAGGACTAAGAATTTGGGGCGGATGGAGTACTTAGATGAAAATTTGTATAAAGAAAGAAATTTTCAAAAAAAAACATTATTCCAGAATGATGGCAGTGGTGTGGTTGGAGATATGGTCGGGTGGGTGCTTGTGTGTACTAGTATATATTACTCCATATCTATTGGTTTAAAGCAAAGAGCTGGCCTAAATGACATACGGAATATCTATCTATTTTGGTTTACTAAAACAAAAGTTGTGCAAAAAATCCACCTTATTACTGTATATGCGAATAGTATGAAATGTAGTAGTAAACTTCGTCGCAAACCAAGACAGGAAAATATTTATGGCGCAGTTAGGTGGTTTACTTGAAGAAGATGGTAAAATCAACAAGATTTTCCCCCAGATTCTGCAATTTACATTTCGCTACACTTTTTGAGTACGTCGGTAGAAAAACTCATACAACTATTAATACAGGAATTTTTTTTAAAAAAACCTTTTTCGTGATCACCATCTAAATTAAACAGGACTTTGCTACGGAAACTGTAGACACCATAATCTGAATCTCGGAGGTTCTTTAAATGTCCCTATGATGAAACAAAGGAAACGATACCTTCGAAAACTTGGATGAAGGACTCCCTTAGCCCAAAAGTCCAAAACAAACCAAAGGCCCAAGGCTGGACCGTTAGTACCGTACGGCACATCTCTACACCGCACGGCATAATAGATCTCATTATGCCGCACGAGGTCATGAGGTCAACCGCACGACATTTTGGATAAAATTCTAACTGGCTCAACAAACTATCGGCCACGGCCATTTGAGTCACAGCTATAAGTTAACTTAGCCAAAAAATCACTTCAGACCCGCCCAGTAAATACCTCCACCATTTGAATTCAAAATCATTGGCTCTTGCCTATAAATACAACCCTCCACTCAAGAGAAAAGGGCTCTGAATTTTCTTTCTCTCTCATCATGCTTTCACACCCACTCCTCACTTCCAAGCCTTGAGAAAGTTACTCTAAAAAACATTCTCAAGATCTTTTCTTTCTCAAAATCCTCCATTTTCTTCCTCAACATTGAAGTGAGTTTTCGTACTTACTTCAAGACTCCAACTACCTAACCCACCTATTAAACCACACTCACAGCCCTCTTTTTTCAACCGGTCTCATCCACACTCGTTCGTAGCCGTTCGTCTTCATCCAAGCTCAAAGATCAAAGATATAAACTAGTTTCCTTGGGATAAACTTTGTTTTTATCCCTGAGGGAACCTATCTGCAGTCAGGACCACCCCTTTTTGGTTGGATCTTGGCTTAAAACTGTTTTCAAAAACAAGAGCAAGCCTCTGTGCTGAGAATGCTATGCTGCGCGGTGCCCTGATGCGTCGCACGGCATAGTGTATTCAAACGCACGGCGTTTTATATAGCTACTATTTTCTCATTCAAGCTGTCGTGATCATAGCCATCCTCTATCAGGCCTATTTTATTGTTGAAATATCAAGCGTTAATACTTTCAAAATAAGACCATATCTACAAGTCATGCTTGGTTTTAGAAATAAAAGTGATCAAAAGTATAAAAGATGATTTTCATCCATGGCTTGAAAGAATTGTGTTTTCAGAATGGTCCAGTGGTAAAGACATTGTCTGATATCAGTTGGAAACCCCGCGCATTCTACTCAAGACGTCGGGCGACGTTCTGAAACTTTATAATGGCCTGAGAATAAAACAGTAGCCCGTACGGCATACTGTAAAACCGTGCGCTGTATTACAATATGCCGTGCAGAAGGATACTAAGACCCCAACAGTTTCCATTGAAAACTCCTTTCATTCTGCACATCCGTATCATCTCCCACTGTATAGATAGCACCATGAGTATGTCAACGTGATATATTTCCCATATCCCTCTCCCCTTTATTTGTTTATTAAAGAGCTTGATTTTCCGAAATATATTTTAGATTCCCCTTTTTGAAAGAGTTTAGTAAAGCCCGGTTTTACCGGGCGAGTGGGGTGCATTTTTCTTTAACAAAACCTTTCTCATTCGTAACATAGCTCTTGATGAGCACCCATTATTGTAGATATTTTGGCGACTAGTCCCGTTTTATGTTGTTTCATCTTACGTTTATTTAGCTTTTATAGCGATATTGCACGTAACGTGTCTTTTTTAGTGTTTTAGGTAATTCGTATACATGAGGCGCTTTCAACGCTAAGGAGAGCTCCGGATGCTTCCAAGTACCCGAAGACTCTGTCAACCCCTTAAAATCTGTCTAAGTATAGAAAAATGACTTTTTGAAAAAGTTTCGATTTTCAAGATAAAAAATGGCGGTAATTGATCCTTAAATTTTTCTAAGAGTAACTACAAAGTTGCAAGGTTTTATTTGAAGAGGAAGATCATGTTTTGAGCCATTTTCTCTTGAGAAAAACGTGCAATTTTCCATTTTGTACTAAAAGTGGGGGGTTGACATTTTGATTTAAATGAAATCTTGAAATTCTGGTAATGCCATTGTTTCCAAATGGGGGGTACTTTCTTATTTTCATTAAATAAATTAAAGTAAAGAAAAGGTAAACCTCACTCCAATGTTATCGATACCATGCAACTATGGGGAATCTCAGTTTGATGTTATCGATACCTTTCTTGATAGGTATCGATAACGTTGGCCTCCTGCAGATATTTTTACTGCTTTTTGGACTTTCTACTTGTGGAAACTTCCTTTTAATAGGTAGCTTTATGGGATTTTTGCTGACTTTTGAGGAGAGAGAAAGACTTTGTGTATATATAGGGCTCTCACTCATGTGTATGAATATGTATATATTTATGCTTTAAGTCATTTAAGTTTTTAGAACTCCATTATCATCTTCAAGTTTTTCTAGTCTCTTTCTTCAAGAACTCCTTAAGGTATTTGTCTTATGTTAATTTCTCGTTTATTAATATTGTAGCTATAGACTAGATTCTTACTAATATCAAGTTTATTTCCGTTTTTATCGGTTAAACATGTTTTCTTTCCCTAGCATAATTTCTAGTCTTTTCAATATGTGTGAGTAGTTTCTTGGCTAAGTCTTGGGCTACTCTTTCCCGAGGATTTGGGCGGTTATTCGGTTCTCGAGTCTTTGGGCCTAAAATCATGATTCTCAAAATAGGGCTTAACTTGCATTTTTGGTCTAAACAAGGGGTGTTAACTCCTTGGTAAGGCGTTTGTCAAGCGGTCTTGGCAAGTGGCTCACCAAGGGCTCGTGGCCTCCTATGTGTTCAATAAATTTGTCAAACAAGTTGGTTTCTCCTCCGTTTAATCACATCTTTCATTAAACGTAGCTATTAAAGCTACATCTTCCGGGCGTGAGCACGCGGTCGTGACTCTCGCCTGAGTTATATTGAGAATCGGTAACAGCCTTTGTCAAGGGTTAGATAATCCCTAGACTTGCCTCTTTTAAGTTTATTATGCTCTTTTCTAGTCTTTTGCCTTAGCATTTCCCACCATTTCAAAGCAAAACCAAGTTGGCCGTCTTGAACGCCGCACTCTACCATATTGACCTATAATCCGATTAAGCTATCTTCGAATTCCTTGTGGTACGATCCCGGTCTTACCGGTTTATTATGCTACTGACAATCTAGCCCTACGCTTGGGGTTTTTCTCAACCTTATTCAAAGGCGAGGTTTGAAGGCTAAGCATTTTTGGCGCCGTTGCCGGGGATTTCTTTATATAACTTATTTGGAGGTTCGATAAACAACCGTAAGTACACCGTTTATTTTTCCTTTGTGTAATTTGAACTTAACTTAGCAGATACCTCTAACCGAGCCACCAATTCGACTTGAGGTGTAACGAAGCTAAATTAAGCATCAATTGCCTTTTTACTGTTTTTAGTATATAACCATGGCGGTGGCTTAACCCCACGGAACTATTTTGAGAAAGAGGCGGCGGCATAGCCCCTCTAACTTGTTTACTTTATGTCTTATCTATCTAATCGAATGGTGGCAACAAATTGGGAAACAGCCCACAAGACTTTGGAGGAGTACCTTTGTCCCAATCAAATTATAACACCCCACAAGATTTTGCGGGATTACCTTTGTCCCAATCAAATTTTCACACCTCCATGCATAGCTACTCATGACGCCAATGTTTTTAAAAATCGTATGACCATTTCCAATTGGTTTGATCTCAAGAACCAAATTTAAACTTTTGCCGAAAGAGAGAATGAGTCATTTTATGCATGTTGGGGAAGACACAAGAATTTGCTCATTGCGGTCCCAAATCATGGCTCTGACAATTTTCAAATTGCTAACTATTTTTATGATAGACTTTCTCAAAATAGTCAACGATTCTTACACATGATATGCGATGGCAAACTTTTTGAAAAAGAACCTGCTCAAGCCTTAGATTTCTTTGATCGATTGGCTCAAACTTTGCAATCTAGAGTTTTTGTTAAACATTCTCAGGATTTTAACTCAAATGCCATGGAAGAAGATATTGAGCCGCCTATCTTTGTTGAAGATATTAGTTTCGATTCTAACAACTCCTTGGAGTATGAATGGATTGATGTGCCTAATGTTGAGCCTGATGTCCAGTGTTCTCCCCCTATGGATCCCTCTCTGTGTGACAATCCGGGGGAGAAATTTCTCATTGTTGAGAAAATGAATGCGGAGGTAGACTTTTTGTATGCTCTGCTGAATGAGCAGGATGGAAAGAATGTGTCTAGACCTGAGCGTTTGTCTCCTTCCTTTGAGGAGATACCTTCCATAGAAATTTTGAACCATCCAGTACGCTTGACTCTAGGCAATGCCACCCCTCCTACCGAGTCTCCACTTTTGCAAGAGCTTCTAAAAGTCGAATTGATTGATTTTCTTGGTGTTGATGAATTTAATTTAGTTTATCATCCTTGCATTGTGAATTTTGTCAACAGCCTGAAAATTGATTTATTTTGGAATATGCGCTTGGTGGAACTCAAGTTTATGAAACAAATTCGACAATTGCTTTACTCAAAGTATCTATTTTTGTGGCATGGTCGGATTCAATTTTTGAAGCAGAGTGTTGAATGGAGTGCTATATTCATTTTATTAGCTCTAGTTGGCATAATAAATGTTTGGAGCCCGCGTTTAGCTGAATGTACATAAACTTTTCTTTTTCCCCTCTGTCTCTTTTCTTTTTCTCTTTTGATGGTCTGGTATAGCCACCCGTTTCTCGCTTGGCAAATGGGGAGAAAAATAGTACCCGTGTAATCACGTGACGATTTGATGGATTTAATTTTACTTGTCAATTGTATGTCGCCTGTCGAAGTCCAGCGGGAGCCCACTGTTTTCCGTTGAAAACTGTCACTGGAAAATTGAAATGTTTGAATTAGTTTTAGAAAAATTACAGTTTGGTCCCTCAAGTTTGTTTAGATTATAAATCTAACCCTAGTGTATTGGAATCTAATATTACAAGCCCCAACGTTAATTAGTTTCCGGTTCGATCCTAGATTTATCGCAATAATGTATTTATGTAATACCGTCAACATTCTGAGATGATTAACTGTAAACGTAGATTTTAGTTGTGAAAAGGATAGGAGAAAATAAAAATAATTATGTGATTGACTTTATCGCATGGTAGTGTATCGGGTAATTAATTTTATCGCATGATTTCTTTTATCACATGATTAAATGTTGTTAGCATGATAATTATGTTTAGTTAAAATGTGGAATTGCATGATACTTTATTGTACTTGTAGAATGGACAAAAAGGTTCTCGGGGTTGGTTACAATGTGCGGATTTAACTTATTAGGCGGGAAATTAGGTAATGGAAAAGATAATAAAGTGAGAGGCTGAGATTTGGATTTTACGCTTGGAACCCGCGGTGATGTTTTGATTAGAGATTGATTGGTGGTGGATTTGTGAATTGTTGATTTTCAATACCCTAGGTACGGCACGGTGGTGATTGACTCTCGGGTGTTGGGACAGAACATAAGGGTGGGATTATGCTTGCATCACAACCCGGGTTAGACGGCGCTTGTGTGTTGCTGGTGTAGTTTTATCCGAACTTATAGTCGCGGATGGGATACCCGAGTACATAACTTAGGAATCTTTCATCCGGATTTGGAAAAGGGGAGTCGGACCACACCAGTGTCTTGTGCCAGAGGTTAAGAGTAGGAACAGATTTGTGGATAAGATCCGAATTCACATATGTTGAAGAATAGTAATGAAATAATTGATTGTTCTCTATTTACGTCATTCTTATTTCATTTCTATTATATATCCTGCTGCTTGTAAGTTATGGATTTTGGGTGGGTTTTGGCTATTGAGCGTCATCGCTCATGGTACTATATTGCCCTGGTAACTCGAATGCTAGGTATTGAAAACGGAACAGAAGAGTGTAAACAAAGAATGATTTGGCGTTGACCGAAGAAGAAGGCTTTGTTGCCCTGGTTTATTCGCTCTGTTTCTCGAAATTTTTTCCCTGATTCGAGCAATTTGGTTTGGAAACAATAGAGAGAACAATTTCAGTGAGAAAGCCTCAGACTTCCACGACAGATCTGCTCGTCTGGTCTGAAAGACCCCACCTCCGCTCCTTGCTCCAATGTCTGCTCCCACAAGGTTTCCCGATGGGATCAGTAAGGTGGTGTTTGAAGGCCAGGTAAGGGATGAAGAAGTTGAGAGCTTGAACAAAAGGTGAGAGATCCACCCTGGCCCTCACTAAACACGAAAAAGCTTTTCCGAGGTAGAGGCCCCAACCGCATCTTGATGCGATTCAGTCCCAGCGACGACGCCACAACCGGTGACACTATCAAACTGGAATGAGGGGCTTGACCCTGACTAGTAGTCTCCTCAAACGACTCTTTGTTCTTCACATCCTAATTATTATCCTTCTTCTTTATTGATGATGAGTGTTGTTGTTGTTGTTGTTGTTTGGCACTGAACCTAACGGCAGTATTGGTACTAGTAGTAGTAGAACTGTAGAAGTGATCGGCGACGGATCGATTTCGGTGGATTTGACCTTCTTCTTCTAAGATCTGGTATTGGGGAAATTGGAGCCCAACAATTAAGGGCTACTCCTTTTTTTTTTTGATCTTCAGGGCTATTCCTTTGAACACCATTTTTTTCTCATTTTTTTTGAGCAAATTGAGTAAGAGAACATACTATAAGGATTTTTGCTATAATAAGGACATAAATATTTTTCCGTAAAATCTAAAGGAAATTTTGCCTAGGATTTACAAAAAACCCCTACCAAGGTTAACTAGTGTTGAAAGTGTCTAAAACCCTAGGGTATCCTATGAAAGTGTCTAAAATTTTAGGGTACCCTATATATGAAAATGTCTAAAACTCTATGGTATCCTATGAAAGTACATAAACTGCTAAAATCATAAATAGGAAAGTGTACCCTAAACCCCTATGAAAGTGCCTAAAACCGTAGGATATCCTACGAAAGTACAACAAGATTGAAAAACACAGAAAAAAGACATATTTTGCGTTAGCCAAACAAGGCCCTTGTCTCATTTAAGATAATTTAAATGAAAAACAGACATTTTTTTGTGTTAGCCAAATAAAACTCGTCTCATTAAAGGCAATTTTGTCTTTTCACATACTCTAGATTCTAAAATATTTTTATTAATAGACTCTACACATCACAGAAACTTAGGCTGGACTAAAGCTCCTATGGAGTTATTTCATTTGAACTTTAGACTAATATGCCTTTTTTTTTTTTTCCTCTTTACAGAGGCGTGTTTTTTTGAAGGGCAAATTCGTAACTTAACACCTCTCCATTACGAAAATTAGACAGATAAGGGTTTTCGTTACTTAGAGAGGGTTAATTGCTTAAAAAAATAGTTATAGGGGGTAAAGTGTTCCTGGTCCATAGTTAAAGGGGATAAACAGTAATTTACCCTAAAGATAAAGTTGACTTGAGGATCCTAAAGTGGGTATGGAATTTAATTCAGTTGATGAGGTGTATGGATATATATTACTCGCGCGAAATACAATAATTCTACCACCACACCTATTCATACACCTATTTACACACTCTCACTCACAATAAAAGTGGGGCCCACACACATTGCACTCAATGTGTGTGGGCCCCACTTTTATTGTGAGTGAAGGTGTATGAGTGAGTGTAGTGGTAGAAGGACTCCGCGAAATATGCCAGACACGGTGGTTTAATTTTGCAGTGTTCAGAAGGATCTTCAATTAGAGCATCTCCAACCCATTTTCATTTGGGTACCAAAACTCCATTTTAGAGAATTCATGCCCTTAAACCCATCTCCATTTGACAACCACTGCCTAGTGCAGTTGGTATGTCATTTCTCCCCTATGAGGGAGGTCCTGGGTTCGACCCCTGCTGGGGCAATATCCTTAGGGTCCCAAGCTATAGATAGCTTCTGGACTCCGTGCTAACTCTAACACCCCTTACTAACCCCCGCTGATGTATGACGATTGATGGAAAAAAAAAAAAAAAAACCCATCTCCATTTGGGGTCTTCATTTTGGAGACTCAATTCTCATTCTCCATATTTGGAGAATCACCTTCCAAATAGAGACTCATCTCCATTTCTCTCCTTCACTAATATTCCATTTACTTTTTTGCTAGAATTTCGTCAATTACACATAACTTTTACATTACGCATCCTTTTTTACAAAATTGGTATTATTGGAAAGACAATAATAATACCTTCAAAATGAGTCTAATATTAAGTATATTTAAATGCATTTTGAAATAACATCAAATGTAAATTCAAACAATTTGAACTCATAATATTATTTTTTTTCTCATTTACACTATCTTATCATTGAATTGGTTTGAATAAGGAGGAAAAAAAAAACATGCATTTAATGAAAGGAAAAAAAAAAAACAATATCGAACAATAAACGGAGGAAGAATTGGAGGGAGTTTTAGAGATGAAAAATGAAGAATTTGGTTAGAATTGTTGATTCTCCAAAATTACTTTTTAAATAGAATATATTTTTTTGAGTCTCCAAAATAGAGAAAAAGTGAGATGGGTTTAAGATGCTCTTAAAAGACTAGCTTGTACCCGATCTGGAAAGCCAACAGGATAAGGACTAGCAATCCTGCACGTGAAGCTCTGACCGCAAACAAATTAAAAATGGAATCAAAGCTAGCTGCAGTTAATGCAGTCCTTCGCTCCAATGGAAGTTGGATGTTGGGTTCCTTTGTACTCGATCATAACCATGAGATGAGTCCAATTAGTAAATCTCGTTTTTTTCAAGTCCAATAGGATCGACGAACGAGTGTAATTTTGTTCACTCTCCTTCTCCTTAAAAGAGGGTGAACATTACCCTCTTTCCTATTGATTGAAATGGTGTGGATCGCATCACAAAATGATGTCATGCTTACCAAACAGAACTCAACTCTGGATGGACCCTTAACCAATATGTGAAAAGGAGGCTTGAAATAAACGAGATGCGGCTGGGATAAGAATGAACAAGAATTTTAGTTCTCTTTTGTCTGAGGCATGAGGGACCGGAACATGATCAGAAGCTGTGAAAAGATCCGCTGTTTGCGTATTTAGGAAGGAGATGCAAGTGCAATGTTGAAGTACTTTCAGAAAATGCAAGCTCATAATTCTAACTTCTTTTACTCAATAGACTTTAATGAAGAAGGTCGATTGCGGAATGTATTCTGAACCGATGCAAGAAGTAGAGCCGCATTCAAGGAGTTTGGTGATCTTTGACACTACCTACTTGGTGAATAGATATTGTGGGGGGCTGATTTCTTGTTGACCATCTTGACTCAATTGAACCGAGAAATATGGCGTCAATCTGCGTGTACCTGCAAAACTGGAGGGGGTTGTTCCTCTGGGAAGAAGCTCCGACGGTCTAGTCAGAAAGGGGAGCTTAAGGAGAAGAGGTTTAGTAAGAAATTTGCTTGGGAGGAAGAAGATTAATGTTTAGAAATCTGAACCTTTCTCTTGGAGGTGGTCCTTGTCTATTTATAGGCAAGGATAGAGAGAGTGTGGAACAGGCTGTCCCTGCCACCCACGCGTTTAGGTTACGCTCGGATGACGTCACGAGTCAGAGGCATTAATTGACTGCCACCTGTTGGGAATTGGGGAACCACCCAGTCAGAGCTAAAGGGTCACATCAGTCAGAGATGTCACGTTGCTTATCAAATAAGCTCTCCCACGTTTCCTTGGAAGCTTCTAAAAGGTTCTGAAAGAGCGGTTTCTGAGCGAAGCCATCACGACCGAAGAAACAACCAACTATGGGGCGGAGCAGTCTTACTAAGCGAGCAAGGCTATCCGAACGGAATGAGTGTAGCATCCTTCGGCTTTTACATCTAGTTCAGCACGATTCTTAGAATCTTTTTGTACTTCGGATAACACGCACACATGAAGTGTTCAGGTTCCCCTGGGAACAGACGAACTGAGACAACTAATCGCTCAATAATCATACGGCACGTCCCTTGTGACCCATCTGAACCTTTTGAACCCCTTCGGATATTTCGCTCCACTACAGATATGATATGCCTTTTGCTCCTTTCGTTAGGGTAAATCATCACGGACAATCTACATTGTTAGGTTGTGTACTCATCTCCAAGGATACAAAGACGTTTACATGGCTATTCAACTGTCGGCTTACATGTATGTCTAAATGCGCTCCTCCTGCAACAAATAATTATAGATCAAGACAAAGCAATGAAGAAGGCCATAGAGATTGTTTTCCCTAATACACGCCATCGGTGGTGTATATGACATATATCTTGAACAAGATTCCTGAAAAATTGAAAGCGTACAATGAATATGAAGACATCTTGATTCATATGCTAGAAGTAGTGTATGATTCATGGACGAAAGAAGAATTTGAAGAAAATTTGGGACATTTCATTGAAATGTACAAACTCGAAAGCAATGGATGGTTACTTGGCTTGTATGATGAGAGGGAACGATGGGTGCCTGCATTTGTAAAGGATATATTTTGGTCAGGAATGTCAAGTACGTGAAGGTATGAATTCATTCTTTGATGGTTATATCAACTTAAAGACTACCTTAAAACAATTTGTGGAGCAATATGAAAATGCTTTGGCAAAAAGGATAGAGAAAAAAAAATGAGACAAATTCTAGTTCATTGAACTCCTACATCCCATGCTTCACTCAATATGAGTTGGAGGAACAATTTCAAAGGGCTTACACTCTTGACAAATTTAAGGAAGTCCAAAATGAGTTGATTGGGATGATTTACTGTAACTTGAATTTAAGTAAGGAAGGTGATGGTGTTTCCGAATATGAAGTACGGGAGGATGTGTTGTGTGGAAAAAAGAAAAAGCGGGTAATTTTCAAAGTTTGTTTCAAGGACAATGATAGTGAAGTTAACTACAATTGTTAGTTGTTTGAGTCTCAGGGTATACTGTGCAAGCATTGTATTATCGTGTTTCTGGAAAAGGGGATTGAGTGGTTACCTGAAAAGTATATCTTTAAAAGATGGAGCAAAATTGTAAAAAGATGTCACACTAAAGTTCAAATTAGTTATGACAAATCAGCTACCAAACCTAAAGCACGCCACAACATGTGCAATGAATTCTTCAAGCTTGCGGAGTTAGCTCAAGATTCAGATGAAATGTATGAGAAAGTGTCAGAAATTGTACATAGACTGAAAGGAGAGTTTAAGGAAGTTGAAGTGGTACATGGAAGCATTGGTTTAATCTCATGTGAAAATGGAGGGCAAGAAATTTCTGAAGAGATCACAAATGTAGTTGATCCCTTGGTTGAGCGGAGGAAGCTGGGACGACCACCAACTAAACAGAAGAAAAGCATGCTCGAAATTAAACGAAAAAACAAGGGGGAGCAAAGAAGAAAATAACAAGAGCTGAGAAAACTTTAGAGGAGGTAACAACTTTTATTTAGTTATTAATGTGATGAATACAATCTTATGGCATGTGATAACTTTTAGATTAATTCTACAAGAAAAAATGATGTTGGAAACAAAAATATTGGATACGTGGGGCTTGCAACCAAAGATTATTTGCACCTAAATGTAAGAATCTTAATTTTTTTTCCCAGATAATCTTGGATTGGATTTGAACTTCTTAATGTCATTGTACGACTACTCTACCCAACAATCTCAAAATATCGGTGTGATGAGTCCATTTGAGTCAAATATTTCCCAAAACTTTCATACATACCAGTCAAGTTCGCTTGTACAAGGTAACTCTTCATTCCAACCGAATATGCCTCAAGGAAGATTTTTTCCATTTCAGCCTAGTATGCATCAAGCCATGCAACCATTTCAGGTATTTCTCTTTTATGTTTTCCTCTATGATATATATACACACACACTCACTTACTCTTAACATACTTATGATGGTATTTAATTAATTTGTACTTGTTATTTTGAATAGGGTCAATACAACTTCTCTCCTTCTTGGAGGACAAGCGTTCAGGAATTCACCAATATACTAAACACCACACGACTCCTTCGTGTTCAAAGAACTCCAAGATTCTATGATGATTGAAGTTCAAGATGCCAAATACCCTTTTTTTGGGCATGTTTGCTAGTTACCACTCCTAAGATGGAGGAACTTCAAAATGAGAAAGTTGTGTACGTCTTTTCTTGTTTTTTTGGGACTTATAGTTTGCTTTGCATCTAGAAATAGCACTTCTTTTTTTTTTGCAAAGTTACATACCTTTTGTTGCCAACAGATGTAGAACAATTTCTATGGGAAGATGAATTGTTGTGCCTCGCCATTCTACTTTGATTATGTTGTGCCATGCCATTCTCTTTTTTAGATTTTGCATTGGTGGAGGATAATTTCAGTTCATGTCTGTTTTCTTTTTACAGTAACAAAATGTGGGGGCATAAATGAACTTATAACATCAGCATGCCAAAGCCAACTTACAACTCTTAACCTGGAAAAAAAGAGTACAAGTCATGCCAAAGCCAATTGAGAGCAGTACACCCACAAAGGCAACAAATGACAACTTCCATTTGGTTCACTACCAATATTATATCCAAACTACTATGTCTCCCATTGGTTCACTACTAATATATTGCAGATTCCATTTGGCGGACCAAGAGCAACAACTTGAAACAAGCACAGGCACTTTGCAAGAAAGAATCTGGAATTCATAGTATTTCATTGAAAGAAAGAATCTGAAATTCAGATTTCATGGAAAGAAACAATCAGGAATTCTTAATACAACATTCCTACAAAGGCACTTTGTTTTAAAGTGTAACAGGTCTCTGTTCAACAACATCATTGTATCCAACATTGCACAGTTCCATTGAATGAGAATCTATCGGCAAGCTGGGGGATTTTGCTTCCCCCTGCTGAATGATTTAGCATTGCGTGTCACAGAGAAAGGAAACTTTTTCGGAGCATTGGGATTGAGGGTGAGATCAATGTCGGCCTCATCGACAACAA
>BPLS01000239.1:129867-179124 GCA_019656275.1 Rhododendron kiyosumense
CATTAGAATACAACTAAATTAGAAAAAGTCAACTTGATGGATGAGAACATAATCTGGCTCATCATGTGATTCATATCAACAAATCCTGGGGCCACACATAACCAAGGATACACAGCGGTCGTCTTGAGCTTTTGTTCAAGTTACCTGTCTAAATTGGATCCAAACTTATTCCAGTTGCTAAATGTTAGCAAAAGTTTATCTAAACTCTAGAAATCTAGAGTAAAAAAGAATGTAGCACAACCTGAAAGTTGACGAAGGGCATATAGGCAAAATCTAGCTACATATGCTTAGATTATGCGAACACTTGCAAAGAAATGTCATGTACTCTATGTGCAAGTTTAGACTTTTTTGACTAGTCTATTACATTGAAAGAACACTCATCGGAATACAAAGCATTTAAATTATATAAGCAGAATTTCAATACATATTTCTTAGATATCCTCTCTCTCTCTCTCTCTCTCTCTCTCTCTCTCTCTCTCTCTCTCTCTCTCTCTCTCTCTTACACACACATAATCAAATTCTAGTACAACTACAAGAACAAACCATCTAAACTTAGTAAGAAAGCACCATGAGAATGTGGTGGAACCAAATATGTTCCAGTCCACTACACATCCACGTAAAATGCCAAAATGGATTACAATGCAACACCACCAGGCCAAAACAAGAGAATTTCAGAACCGACAACATGCAATCTCTCATGCTTGATGCCTCTTTTATCGCTGGCAAAGGGAAGTTGCAAAACTTAACTCAGCTCGAGAAAGAAAAAAACCTACTCATGTAAAATGGGTTTCTGCTCCTCTTAGTTGGGCATGTTCTGCAAGGCTACCCACTTGTGGGCGATTAATAGTGTCCTCACATGGAAAGCAGTAGTTGGGAAGCATCTAAACTAAGCATTTCCATTTAGGCTCATAGCAATATCAAGCTTAAGCACTAGATCTAGCTTTTGTGATTGTGCTTGACAAACATTGACAGTCAACAAAAGTCACCTAGGGCCAAAGCTTAGGAGTCTAAACCAAATGTCTTTGATTCAGGACATTTTCCTCAAGACTGGATATTCAAGGTCATGACAATCCGCCTCCATGCTTGTGCAAGAGGTCACCTCGGGCCAAAGCTCAGGCCAGGCGATGCCACCAACAAACTCAAGTGGCCTTCCTACAAGTCTGGGAGAGCTTACACGTTTCAGGCATTGCTGGCCCTATAAGTCATAATTCATAAACAATCAGTAAGGATTATCCAGCCAAACAAATAGAGCATAAGCAGTGTCCAAACCTAAGTTGTGGGCTGAAACAAGTTTGCCCTCCCAAACCAAACCAGTTAACTTGGCAGTTGAAACCAAAATTCAACATTAGGCTAACTACTAAGACATTAGGACAGCAGTTCCAATATGCCCAACTATGGCACCCTAATCACTATTCAACTAAAAAAAACACTACATGCCAATATGCTCAAATAAGTAATACAATATTCTAGATAAGAGCATGTATTTCTAATGTTTCTCAAGAATTCAGCATTGGCCAGAACAATAATTCAAAAGAATGAAAAAAACAAAATTTACTTTCCTAAATTTCAAGAGAGGGAAGATCAACACTAACTCCCAACATTCCTATCAGCGCACCTCAAATGTAATTCACAAACCATCAAGTAGAATGCACTAAACATGAACCTCAAACCATTTCCTTATGCCTCGTACAACACTGAGGACACCAAAACTATCTCCTAGCAGAATCAAGCAACAATGCACAAGACCTCAACCAGACCAAGATTCTTTTTTTTTTTTCAAATAACTTCCCAAGTTATTGATCCACAGCTATGAAGCACCGCCACCTCTAGGGGTCAACGTTTCACAGTGTCTAGACACGAGGACACGCAGGGAAACCTCGAGGACACGTATTGAACAAGCCACGTGGCATGTCCCATAATTTAATATAAATTTTGTGGGGGACACGGCTGGGGGCACGAAGGGACAGGCAGGGGTCAAAGTGTAATTTTAAAAAAAAAATGGGGTTAAACTGTAATTTTCTAAAATTTGTGGGTCAAACTATAAATTTTAAAAAAAAAATCAAGGGTTAAACTGTAATTTTTCAATAGGGTTGTATTGAACTTATGGATATCTTGTTTTGTTTAAATAGTATTGGAACTATGGAATTTTCGTTTTGTCCAAATTTTGCCATTTAAAATTGAAAAAAATATAAATAAATAAATATACACATGGCGTGTCCCCCGCTGTGTCCGTGTCCCCATTTTTTTAGAATTCTCGTGTCCCCTTGTCCGTGTTCATGCATCATAGATCCAGACATAAGAAAAATGAGAAATTATGAATGAACTGCGGGAAGCGATGCAAGAAAATAGAGAAGTGAAGCTAATATAAACCAACAAAGGCCGTTCTGTATTCCACATGTTTCATCATTTGCCTCTCAAGTCCATGAAGCAACAGCATGCCACCTACAATCAATAGAGAAGTGAAAATACTAAAAACCTTCCCATATTGAGTTCAACCAAGAAGTACCAGAAACAGTTGAAGAGAACTTACTCTATTTGTGAGCCCAACGATGTTTCATAAAGACATAGGTCAAGAGAAACTGAATACAAGAATGCCATGGTAGCAATCAAGGCAGTATAAAAACTAGACTGAAATTTAATAGTGTTACTGAAATTTAATGAACACTATTAACAATCTGATAGAAAAAAACTGTCACAAGATTACAAAGAGATCCCTAAAAGCAACAAACAACCCATGACATATAAATATAAACATAGAACATTACAAAGCATAATGAAAAAACAAATTACCGTATAACTAACAAATTGTAAGGAGAATACTAATTCCAACTACTTAGTTTGATGCATGTCCGTACTCAATGAAAAGAAACTCAAATGAAGGATTCAAGTCCTGATTCCTGAATACCACTCTTAACAGCAAATGGCATGACACAATTACTAGTTCAACTACACTATTTTTAATTTGTCTGCACCATCATCATAACAATTCCTCGTGAATATTTTTACTGTCCCACAGAAGATAATAATCTATTTCTATTCATTGAGAGAACAGTTCCTTTAGGGATTCGAACATGTGCATTGAAATCTTTCCATGGCCGTGCCTGCAACCTATATATTTTTTTATACCTAGTGTGGTGGGCTAGGTTTCACCTTAGGAAAGCAAAGCCCCACGGGTCATACTGAGTTGGATCCCAGTGAGTGCACCAGCAAGACTACAAGAAATGTTAGGCTATCCAACCGGTGAATAGCAGAAATATCCCTCCAATGCTTAAGTCAATGACTGAGAAAGACAACAAGAGAGACTACGGTTTCCAGAGAGTATGAGTGCACATGAGATTGTATACTTATCGTTGAAGGATGATCTCTTTTTCATTTATGCTGTTTACTTGGTGTCCTAGTTGCCTAGGCCTTCCAAGATTCAATCAAAACCCTAGATATTTGGAGTCCCGTCCTTACCAACAAAGGTTTCCTAACTTGGTTTTTTTTTTTTGATTGTTTTCCTTACTTGGTCAATCCCCTAATTCGGAAAGGTAACTTTCACCGCCCCTAAACATCTTCCAAGATATCCGACAGATATCATAAAGCCCATGGTATCCGCAATGCCAAAAGCTGGGGCAAATGACAAGGGACAGAATCACAATGCAAGTAAAATATCTTTGGTTTCAAGATACACAATCTCACATGCTTCGTAGTTTACAAAACCCTAGTCTCTCTCTCGTTCTCTCTCTGACTCCCAGACTTGAGCATACAAGGGGTATTCGAGCCACCTCCCAACTAGGTAGCCTAACGTTGCTTGGAGTCTTGCAGGTGCTCTCACCAGAAACCTACTTAGCGACCCATAGAGCATTGCTTTGCTGAGCTGAAAACCTACCCCACCACACCAAAGCTTGTAACCCAATCACTTCCAACCCGTCTCTACATTTACTTGTAACCGCATACAAATATATAGCAATATGCAGATGTATACTGACACAAATAGAACTCCTCCTTGATTGTCCTTAAAATAAGAGACCAAATTTGTCACCCACTTTCAAAGTGGATGAACATTACCCACCCCTTAAATTGGCTCTTGCACTAGTTTAGGAGGCTCTGATGCAATGCACCCCAAAGCAAGGACCAATGGAAGTGATGGATACAGTTCACCCACGTTGAAAGTAAGTGCACAAAATTAACCTCTTAAAACACACAAACTTATGTTACTTAGGTTCCGTTTATCTTTCTTTCGTATCAAGACCAATTCCACAAGTACTTAGGATGTTGAACAACAACCACTAGGATTGCCCTTCCTCCGATTTTTTACTTATCAACAAAAAAAAAAAGCCAATAGGGGAGTTTTGCTTTGTTTTCCAGAAGCTGGTTTGAATGTTGTTCTAAATTGGTGATGCAACACCAGCCAACCTCTATGTACAAGGGGGTGTAGAGTTTATAAAGCAAGCGCAGTTCTTTAGGCAATTTCTTCCTTTCTTTTTTTTTTTGATAAGTAATTAATTTATTAACAAAAAGGCATAAAGGGAATGTGGGTGGTATACAAGAAAGGCCACAAGACAAAAGGGCCTTATCCACTCTCCAATGGTAGGAAAAATTCAAACCATTCTAAAAATTGGGCAACAGAAAGATTACATTCTCTCTTGTCCCAAATATACAAGCTATTCACCAAAAAAGCTTTTAATTCTGAACAAAGGCTTTTCGACCCCTCCAAAATATCTCAAGTTTGGAACAATTCAAGGAGAAGTTCTACACAAATCTATATATATCCATCTCCTAGTTACGGTTAATATACAATTGAAAGATGGGTAGTGTGCTAGTTGTACTTGTAGTTAGATGCAGGCACAATGACACATCAATGGGTATGACAGAATTCAATTTGCATATGTATCTCCAATCCTAAAGCACGAGTATAGGTACATCATAAATGTATGACCATTCAACAGAACCAAAACAAACACATTACAAGTACAAAAAGAGGACGGGTAACTGTTTAAACTAATAACTAATTACTTGCAATGTATTATATACAAGTCTACCCAAATAGCAACAAGTGAAAAACTACTTCTTAATCTAGGTAAACAAAAATTTTAAAGTTCATCTGTCCTTTCAAGCACAATCATTCCATTTTACAAAAAGATTAAGCAACTGTACATGAATTTTATTACACTAGAACTCAAGTGCTCAATTCAAGTTTCGTGATTCCTCCTATTTCTAAATATGGTAATCCCTACTCATTCTATGTATTTGATTTTTTTTCAATTGTAACTCCAAAACGGTGCAACTTACACTGCATTTTAAGCCAGTGATCCCTTCTCTTTCCTCTTTCTAATTATTCTTGTGGTAATTTAAGCATGATTTTCTTCGTGTCCTGCCTCCACCAATCAAACTTAAACTATCCGTATTCAACATTACTTCAAACTAGTTTTGTGAGCACGTATGTATATGCATCTGTGTGTGTGTATAGAACTTAGGATTGGGGAAATTAAAAACTCCTTGATGATATAAAGAATCCGGTACATCGAAGTATTGAGAAAATATTACAAACAAAAAGTCGTCACAAGCAACCTAATGAAATGTTCGTTTTTAGCTTACGCATACCATCAAATGCAGAGCAAGCATACTAGAAAGAGGTCATTCAATCTAACCACTTCCTAAAGAGAAGCAAGGAGAAATCAACATTAGCGACAAAAGTATGCATATATATTTAGACCAACGGATCACTTAAACAAAATATATTGACCAATTAAACACTTTCTTGAAAGACTTGCCCAAACATGGCAAATTATGTGCCAACGTAATTTCAAGAGGAATGAATGGAAAAAACAGCATGTCGTATCAATGGAGCATTCTAAGAATATTTCATTCAGGATAGGATGGGTACCAAAAAAAAAACCTTTCTTGAATTTTTGAAACGGAAAAGTCCAATATGGAAGGATACGCCACAGGATGAAAAGAGTTACAAAAAGGAACAAAATCGAAGGACAAGACTCAACAAAAACTTAAAAGGGAAAAAGGAACAAAATGAAGCACAAAACTTCACAGCACACTAGAAAGGAGTAGGAAACATGATATTTCTGTTCCTTTAAGTTCAAACTCATGCATAGCTGGTCATGGTCTGCGGCACCAATATATAAGAACAGGGAGAATACATTACCCACGGTAATCTAGAAAGAAACAATCGATAAGCTGGACAGTGCATATCAAAGGACAAGTGCAAGACCTGCAGTATCTTATTTAGTGCTTTTGATAGAGCAGGTTTCACATCGGCAGGATGTAAGTTACTAAGTTCCCACTTTCATAGTCCGTAACCAATTCTTCGAAACTCTTGAAGGTCCAGAATTCCGAACAAGAAGGTGCAAGAAGACAATCCAATCAACAAATAGGATAGGATTTAATGATTCCAAAGGAAATAGAAAAAGCAGCACCAGACAAGTACATTAATCTAGCAACTTAAAACAACAGCAATGTTTATGGTTGGTAAATCGGAGAAAGCAGTGGAATGGGGCCAGTGGCTCAATTTTCAATACTCGGAAAAGGCTTATGACTACTTGCATAAAAAGTTCGTCACAACTACAAGAGGAGGAGACTCACTTCTCACCACCATTGTCAGCACTACGTTCAACTTTGAATTCATTAAACCATGGGAGAATAAGGTATTTAATGTACTCCAGACAGAGGTTCCCTTTGAACCACCATTGGAGGGCAGTATGCCTTCTTTATTTTCCGCTTAACTTTTGCCTGCAGAAATAAAATACTTCTATTACTTGAGCGATAGCCAAATTCTCCTGAGGCATGAAGCTGAATTAACCATACCACTAATCAAATACAACAAAAACTGACTCATTAAACTATTGTTTTGTAGCACAAAATAATACCTCCCTGTCCTCCGTAAATATGGAAGATCCTCTATAGCTTTTTGACATCTTCTCTTGCCCCTCCTTCAAACCAGGAAGCATGTCTACATATGACAGTAATCAAGAGAAGCTACCATATCACAACAAACATATAATACAAACAAAAGTGATGTCGAGAGCATCAGAAAAAGGTACATACAGTGAGACAATACGATAGGCTTGTTTTTTCTCTTAAGGTCATCACAGTACTCTCTAGCAAGAACATTCACTTTCCGCTGGTCCATGCCCAATTGACAGATATCTGCCTGTTCAGATTGAAAAGATTGTCAACTATCCAGCTAAGTCATTATGCACAATCCAAACCTCCATCAATGCTGCCTCTTTCAAGTAATCAATCCAACATTATTACCAATATGTACATGTACAGGTTAAAGCGATCGGAAATATATTTGTACAGGTTAACCATCAGCATATATTACACAGCCTATTACGATGATACCCTAGTGAAGAAACTTGAACTAGCCACTACTACTCGTGCAATGATGGTTTAGGCTCATAGCCAGTACCATAAGATGCATACAAAAACATGTCAAAATACAGGTTTACCTATCCCGACTTCAATAGAAAGTTATAACTTTTAGCACAATTGATTGATATGAATCCACAGGTGACCAAGACAGTATGTTTTGTTCCTTATTGGTCCTGCTCCAACGCTTTTGCGAAACTACAACTATCTTGATAATACATTCCCACTATCCTACATACCACGTCCACTGCAAAATAACTGCACCCTTACCTACGATGAGGACAGAACCTCAATATAAGTTCATTCTAACATAACTAAACCATTATTCCTTCTTGAGTCGACGAGTCATTCAAGACTGTACGAATGACTGCATACAGATATTGCTACCGTTGGTGGCAGGTATCCCGAAAGAACATCCAAATAAGCTGATTCAAGTTGACCAACATACCAATTGGCATCAGAATCACAGTGTGACTCCATTTATACATAACGAATTCACCATTCCTATTTGAGTTACACAATATTGCGCGAATAAACACCCCAAACACTTCTTGCAACCCTAAGTTGCTGACAGGTGGGGAAGGTTGAGAAGGAAAGGTGGAGGGATAAGGTTGTGAGCTAGGGATGCCATCATATATGCTGAGGGTAGCATTGACTAACTGAAAGAGGAAAATAAAAATAAAAAACAATCTACTGCAATTTTCAGCTTACCGTACACTTTTGGCGACTCTGGGAAGTAAAAGCATAATGTCTTTGGTACTTTATATTTAAAGTTTAAAACTAGAAAACATTGATTTTCGTGCAGTTGATAACCGAAGACCAATTTCTCAACCAGCCCATTACCTTATTAAGTAACAATGGCAGAGCCGTTAAGGGGCTGGGTGGGGCCCCTTTTTTAAGTAATTTTTTTTTAAGTCTTCACTGGGATCTGGATGAGGCTGTCCAAGCTAGCCTTTGCTTTGGTTTTATAGAGGCTGTGAGTTACTACTTACTAGTAGTTGTTTACTCTATTATTTTCCTTTCCAATTCACAAACCCACATACTGCTCTCCTTATCTTCCCACACATGCAGCGACTCCGATCTGTCGAACCGTGCATCGAACTCAAAAGTAAAGTTGAATATGCGAGGATCACTGGCAATCAACTCGATTTTGTGCAGCTATCGGCACCGGAGATTAACGAGCGACAACTGCCTCTTTACCTTAATCTCTCTAGCTCCACCACTGTAAAGTAATACTCCAAAGTCCAAACCATAAAATATACATTTCAGGGCCCAACTCATTATTGACCCATAAAGGCGTATCCATCAAAACATAGGCTTTTACAGAAGCATTTCAAGGATGAAAGAAATAGAGTAAAATCTGTAATTAACTCTAAGACAAGTAGATGAATGATTGTTTAGCTACAAACACTGGTAGAAACAAAAAATCGTATTTGCTAGCATTGATAATTGGACCCTTTTTTTACAACAAAGAGGATGAGGCAATAACACCACAATTTCAAGAAACAAAACTCATTAGAGCAAATCTAGTATTTTATGCATTTATATGTTTCAAAACGTTACAATTTACATCCATGGTTTTTCTTCCTATTTCCTAATAAGGTTGTTAGAAACTCAAGCTACTTTATGATTAAGCTGTCAGACACTCATACAACAGCCACCGTGTGCAGCATAGCATGTTGGTTCTCTTCCATAGTAATCAAAATTTCAAATCAAACTTGACTTAATGATGAGGATCGCATAAAGACCCCAGATCACCTGCTCATACATGAGGTGTGGACAGAAGAATTACTACCAATTAGTCGTTGACAAATTTTATTTTAGGAATCAAATCTGTTATTTATGAATCTATTGTTAATTTTTATTAACAATTAACAAAAAACTATTGTTAATTTTTTCTTTGGAAACAAGTTTATTTCAAGTTTGGAAACATTAAATACTTTTGCTATTGAGAATAAAGATTCAATTGAGTTAAGAGTTTTCTTTTTTTTTTCCGGCTTCTTCTTTTCTGTTGTGGGTTCAAACACTCCGGTTGTCCGGCATCACATAGTAGGCCTCACAATATAAATCAAATGATAGTATCAACGACCAACTTTAAACAATGGAACAATGACATAAGTCGTTGTTTCAGCATGACCAATATAAATACTCCCACAGTAGTAAAAAATAAAGGCACCTAAAGGCAAAACATATCAGCACATTGCATGCATGGGTAGAAAATCTGGGCTGCCATCAACTCATCCTTCTCACTGCGACCCATTATCTGGGCACACCTGCAAAGAGGATCTCAAGTTTAATGTAATAGACTAAATTGATATTTAGGAGGATGTAATACATATCTTAAATCTAGTACCTCTTTATTCTAGAAAGCGTGTTCCTTTCCGCAATATCCATTACAAGAGGCCAGTATTCATCTGCCCGGGAGTTTATTTCTTTCGAAGACCATAAAAATTCAACTTTACCTCCTTAGAGATTCAAACCCACAGTTTTCCAAATCTCAATCATGTACTGTCCAACAGTCTGAATTTTCTCCAAGTCACCCCCCATTTTGTTGTTCATCTTTGCAAACCAATCTGCAATACAAATCTTTACTTTGCAACCAGCAGAAGTCATCTTGTTCACACTAATTATCTTCATAACCCCCTTTTCACCAACAAAACAATAATGTGTCCATTCATATCAAACCAGAAGAAAATACGATCAAATCATCCAAACTTCTAGCCGCAGTTTGGAAAGGCGACAAAAAGAAAAAATTTCCAACTTTCCATACATTCAGGGGTAAAGCTCAATGATCGGTCTAGGTGAGTCGTAATTAGGAAACTTTCATAATTACACCCTTCTATGTGACCATTATCCCAACTATTGTTTTGCCTGTCATGTGACACGGCAACATCTAGGTGTGTTTCTCCCAAACCATAATACAAATACGGAGTAGTATATGAAAAATGAAATGGTGAGCTGTACTAGGACCATACAGCAAGAACTGAACTTTAGCTTCCAACATAATAATAGGTAGAGATTAAATTCCTTCAACTAGGGGTTTTCCACCACCATCATTTTGGGCCCCATGGTGCGTTAATTGGCGGTCTGGACCGTTCATCTTGTATAGCCCACAAAGTAATATTCTCATTTAAAAAATGAACTTCACCGGACATCGATAGGTGACAGTTTAACCTTTAACTTGACAGGATCAGACTGTCCATCTTATAAACTAAAATTTAACTTTTGATAGATATCCAGTTAAGCTGATTTTTTGCATGAATATACTAGATTGTGGGCCCTCCAAGATGAACGATTCCGATTACAACAATAAAGGTGAGGTCCACAATGTCAGCCCGTTTTCCACCTGCGGTGGAAAGAATTTAATTTCTAAAAGTACGTAACATCAAAGTTTTTCAAATAGGTAACGACACAAGGATAATTAATTGATTAAGTTGTGAATCAAAATTCCAAAACTTACCTGGGCAATATGCATTCTACCGGATGGTTCAAACCCGTCATACCAAACGGGTTCGGTTTTGTTCAACAGAAGGTTTAGCAACTCATCCTCTTGAATGCACTCTTCCCCAACACTCCTCACAATCCTGTACTTCTCCTCTACCACACAAAAAAAAAAAAAAAAGAAGTTGAAGAAGAAGAAGCAGTACACCAATCCAACACGTTTAGTTATACACCCCAACAAACAGATACGCATGTACATATACTACACAAGATAGATAAATAGGAGTTTACTCGGAATTTGAAGAGTGGGCTTGATCTGGAGAGGATATGGACAGACTTGCCATCTTTTCCGATGCAGACTCCATGAAAGGATGTGCTAGGGTTTGATGTGAGTGAAGAACGCTCCTCCGAAGATTAGGGTTTGGGGTGGGGGGGGCGCCGCCCAACGAGCAAGTTATTTCATGCAAGGAAATATATGTTTACATGTATTATCGCTACCGAGTACCGACTCTATTTGGTCAGCTATCCGTATGAACTTATGAAAGGCCTCAAACTGAAACATGCATAGAAGTTTACCACCCATAAAACATAGTACAAAGAGATGTAGAATCCCGAAAGGGGAGTGGTAAAACAGCTGTATGTTTTTCTCCTTTTATACAGTTAGGTCGACACCCAACCGAAAAAAAAAAGGGGCAAAAGTACGAATTACCGCCTGTGATTTGGTCATTTTGCAGTTGACATTTCCGTGTTTCATTAATGACCACTTCACCTCATTATAGTTTTAGTAAAGTGCAACAGTTAGATATTCCGTCCAAATTAACAGCATGTGAGGTACACGCGCCCCTATTGCATTTATGACATGAAAAACTGAAATTTCTTTCAAATGTAATGTGGTAAAAGGACAACAACACCCTTAGGGCTATAACCAAATAAATAAAGAAAATAATTTGTTTCTCACCTTCCCTGTTCATGGAAAATTGAAATTTCTTCAAAAATCATTTGATCTGTATCAAACAAAACTGTATCCTCTCTCTCCTCTGATACTCACCCACACTTTTTTCCACACACTCTGCACAGAAATCGAAAGTCGGTTTATTTCCGATGCTAATGTATTTTTCGAAAAGCGATCGAGATTTGAGAAATAGAGTGATGACAATTCCGCCGATTAGGAACACGAACCGGGAATTGAAAAGGGTAGATGAAATTCTGTGGAAGCAATTACCGGAGAATTTTATGAAGAATGCAAATTGTATGAAAAACTTGCCAGAAATACAAAAAGCTCAATGTACCGGAACAAAGTTGTTATTTTTGTAACAATACACTAGTTTGCAAACTCATTGGATTTCTCGAATTTGAGGTTGAAGATGTTGATTGAATTCATTATATGAGGAATTGGACTGATTTCTTAGATGGGTTTCTGGAGAGTTATGGGGATTTCACTCCAAGTTGATGTTGATTGAATCCATTGAATCAAAAATTAGATTGATTTTTGAAATGAGTTTTCCGGATGTTTGTGGGGATTTCACTCAAAAGGGAGGAGGGTTTAGATCCGAGCTATGGCAATAGCGATTTTGGCAGAGGCAAGGGGAAAGGAGAGAGGTTTTTGCTACACGTATTGTCATCTGTGGAGAGGAATTAAGTGCACTGAAAGTTGGAGAGAGATGAGTGGACGGTGGTGGCGGCACCTTGAGTCAGTGGTCCGGGGATTGAGTGGTGGTGTCTCCCGGTCGATTACTATTTGGAATAATAAATGGGTCTCTCTTCCAACTCAACATTCCACTTAGATGTATAGGGGGTACTATAGTCATTTAACAATTTCTGTTAATAGAGTTAGAGTTGCCATTTTCTCCAAAATCATGAGGAGGTGAAATGATCATTAATGAAACGCAGGGAGGTCATCTGCAAAACGACCAAACCACAAGGCGGTAATCCGTACTTTGCCTAAGAAAAACCTCATATCAGACCCGAACCCGCCCGATATATCTGATGGCGACTGTCCGTCTTATTTATTTTGCGGTCGGGTTGGGTGGGTGGACAGCCCCTTCACACAAGTACTACACACGATTTCACTCAATTATTAGTCGGGTGGGTGGACATCCCCTTCACACAAGTACTACACACGATTTCTCTCGATTATTATTTGAATTTTGAAGCATGCGGCTAAGATTTGAACTGGGGAAAGTCTACTGTGACACCGTAGTTTTACTCTACACAAATATTTGTATGAAGCCCATGTAACGACCCGGATTTTTGCCCTAATTTTTTTTTTCCGAATAAAGTAATTGATTTTAATCAAATAGTCTATAGTAATTGATTAATTATTTAAAAAGTGTTATTAGATTAAACCAAAATCTAGATTATTATTTTTCGTAACCAAAAAATTAGTTTAGCAAAATTTTAATTCAACTTGGAACGACCCGTAATTTTATCATTTATAAAATCATTTAAAGAGTATCGTTTGTAATAATAAAATTATCTTA
The DNA here is from genome assembly GCA_019656275.1 of Rhododendron kiyosumense. NCBI lineage: Eukaryota > Viridiplantae > Streptophyta > Magnoliopsida > Ericales > Ericaceae > Rhododendron > Rhododendron kiyosumense. The sequence goes on from BPLS01000239.1 coordinate 143,157, forward strand.
ATTATAATTATCTAGTAGATATATACAAATAAAATTAATTTAGTCTTAATTATCTTACTTTTAATTTATGTTAATTGCATGCATGCAAATCCTACCATCTCTCTCTCTCCTACTCAGTCTCTAACTCCTCCTTAATCGTATCTTCGCCTTATTTTCGTCCATCTCAAAACCCAAGAATTAGAGTCCTTATTGAACTCGATTTTTATCATCCTACTCCAAATTCACCTATAAATACCCCACCCCATTGACCCACGAAAATACCACGATATTTCCCACACTCCTCCGACCAGAAAAGAGGAGAAAAATAGAAGAAAACCAAGCTCCAATCAATGGAGTTCTAGAGAGAGAAAGAAAGAGAGAGAAAGGTGGGTTTTATAGCTACGATCAACCGAAACCCGAATTGATCATTCCAATCACATCCTACAACTCCAAGCATCCATAAAAACCATCCAATTCGGCCCCAAGGTTCCCTGATCGAAAAATCCGAAGTTGTCTTCTCCAATTCCAAGTTTCGAATTAAAATCAATTCGATCCGATTTAAGGTATTATAATCTCTTCCAACCCTCCCTATAAGTATATTTAATGTTTTTATACATAACCCAATAGCCCGAACGAACCCATGCATCGAAACCATCACGAAAAACCAAAAAAACCGAAACTGCATTGCACCTTGCGGCCGCGAGGTTCGGGCCGCAAGAACCAGACGCGGAGTTTGCGGCATAGGTCCCCACCGCAAGGTCAACCCGGTCAGACCTTGCGGTTTTCTCTGTTTTGGTTCGAACGTGTTTTGCGACCTCCCGAACACCGTTTTCGACCCCCAAACTATTTTTCCTAAACTTTTCACATCTTAAAGATCATAACTTGTTAAGGTCATATTTTTTTTTATTTAATTATCTATTTATTAAATTATTTATTAGTTATCGTACAAAGTTTACAAACAAAAATTAATTACAACCTTCCAACCAACGTTTTAACACTCAACTAAAATTTTCTAGACTCCTTGCATCTCAAAGATGGTAACTTGTTAAATTGAATATTTATTTTATTTAATTCACTATTTATTTTAATTTTAAAGTAATTCCAATCAAAATTACTTTACGATCTTATAAACTTTATTATTAATGCCCGGATAATTTTATTTAGACCCCTTACTGTCCAAAGATGAAATTATGATAGTCTCAAAATTTATTTTAATAATCAATTATTTATTGTCTATTTACTTCACTTTCGGTCACTTTAATTAACGTTTTCGTGTAAATTAATTCTTCGACTCTCCGAACCCAACTTTTGACACTCAACTAATTATATAAGACCTTTAGGACTCTTATTAGGTCATGATTAATTATTCTAATATTTTTATCTAATTAATGCATTTAATTAGCTTTTAATTTATCTAATTATTTAGAAACAACTAATAAGAGCCTAGAAAATATTTTATTAAAATTTTTATAAAAGTTTTACTTCATTATTGACATTGTGGCCATACGAGAATAAGGGCAACGGCCCATTCATAAAAGGTTGTGTGATTGCATTGCTGATTATTTGTTTTAATTATTATTTGGTTTAATTGTATATTGCATCGATATCTGATTTGATTGCTAGATTGGACCCTAGAGACATGGGGTGGTATGCGAATAGAATTCATTTAGACGATGCTAGATAATGGATGAATTGGAAAGTTTTATTTTTAGAATGCCTGCAGGCGAGAATTTGAGATGTGATGAGATTTGTGATGAGATTGAAACTGGCGAGAGTCCAGTGATGAATTGAAACTGGCGAGAGTCCAGTGATGGTTGTGATGATTGTGGAAGCGGTATATAAGATAAGCGAACCCTAGTCATGATTCAGGCATGATAAGCTTACCCCTTGTTGTAGTTATTGGGGTGCACACTCGGTATATAACTTAGGTGTACCTGCGACAGCAAAGGAAAGTGACCTCATGGGACCGAGCATGGCTAGCGGTTGGGGAGGAAAGATCCCGCGGAGGAGATCTTAGATTTCACGATAGGATGATGGATAGTAATGAACTGACTTATGTGAAAAATCTCTGTTTTACTTCTTCGTATCATTTTATCCTGCTCCTTGCTAACTGTAAAGTAAGAGGGGTGGTTGGGTTGGATTATTCTATTTGGTGATTTATCACTCACGGATACGTCTGTATCCTGGCAAATCGTTTGCTTCGGCGATCAATTTGCCAGATGGCGCAGGACTCAATGACGGTGCAGTTCAACGTAGAGAGAACATCAGGAATGGAGATCCAGTATGCTCGAGATTCGTGTCAAGCCTAGAGTCAGCTCTGAAATTAATGTATATTGAATCAATAAATTTTCTTGAGATTGTAATAGCTAAACGTTTCTTTTGGAAAATCATATTTATTTAGCAAATTTTCTTAAGAATATTGTTTTATTTTGCACCTGAAAAGTCGGGGCGTTACAGCCCATCATACTTGTGTCTGTGGAGTTAAAAATGCGGTCAAAATGTAGTGTCAAATAAATTGCTCTTTGAACTAGCTAGGCCTTCTAATTCTAATTCCTTTCACTACAAAAAAATAATAATTACTGTTAGAGACGAAATCTAAAATTTGTCACCAAATAATACCTTTTGGCGAAGAAATGGGATTTCGTCGTCAAATGGCATATTTTTTCAAGAAAGCCCATATTTCGTTGCCAAAAGGAAAATTGAATTTTGTCGCCAAATGGGAGACTAATTAATTTTTAAATTTTGAAATTTTCAATATATTTTAAATAAATAATACATATCGATATATATTATACATATATTATACTTTAAAAATTACTGAAAAAATAGTAATATATACAGTACTAAATTTTGCAATATTATCAACAAAATGATAAGTGGCGCAGTGGTGGGAGTGTTAGTTTAGAAATTGTAGATCCCAAGTTTGAGTTTGAGCAACAACAAAGTGGAAATAATTTTTCTAGTTTGGTTGTTTTCGCCGACGAAAAAAAAATTTTAGCCAAAAAGGTACCTATTCGGGGACGAAAAAAATATTCGTCACCAAAATGTACATGTGATGACAAGAAAAATCATCACCAAATGGTGGCACCCCTTTGGTATCAAACATAAGACGGAAAAATTGGGTGACGAAATTTTTCGTTTTGCAGACCGAATTCGTTGTAGTATTTTTAGGCCTTCTAATTCCTTTTTTTTTTTTGAGCGCAAATTGAAGACGCATTAAAGCCACGATGCCTCCCTATCTCCCTATCGCATCCACCAAATAATGAACCTAAGAACCCGAGCTACTCGTACTTCAAAATGGGTTCCATTTTGTCTAAAAATTGAATCAACAATGTTCATTTTTTATAGTTTGAAGATAATGTTATTTATGAAAAAAATTAAATCCATCGAACATCAAAAATTCAGTTATCAAAGTACATTAATGTTCTTTCAAAAATGAACAACAAATTTGATTTTGAAAATATAGAATAATTTTTATTGGATCACATAGTTATTCCGATCAACTTCTTTTCTACCTACACGTTGAATTCTACAAACTGGATTAGAGCTCGGAATGAAGCCCATCTAGGGCCCGCAGCCACCGCCCAAGAGTCCCCAAACTACCATTTTTTGGCCTCATTCCAAAAAAGTGATTGATCAAACGTTAACACCCACGTGAATGGGCTCTAGTTCAATTGGCATTTTCTGATTCTTCTCTCGTGAGAGATCAAGATTCGAGCCCCGTAGTGGGCGTTTGGAGTTTTTAGGGAGATAGATAGACTTTGAAACCCATGTGAACTAACCTACTAACTCATTCACTAACCCCCGCTGATGTATACAATCTTTGTAAAAAAAAAAAACATGAATCTACCTAATAAAACGTAAGGGTGTGGGCTCCAAACGAACACAAGTTGTTAGAAGAGCTGAAATTCATTTGATTCAAGGGTTGAGAAGGAATTGCAAATATAATGTAATTGCCCACATTCTTTGTAGTAATTGCACAAATGCCATCGATCTCCCAATTCCAAAACCTTATACGCAGCTTTCTGTCTCATCCCTCTCAATCTCCGACAACGAATTCAAAATCGGAAAGCCACCTATAACCGTCGACTCTCTCCTTTCTTGTCACCACCGCTGCACCCCCTCTCAACCCCCGTTACATTCTTTTTGTCTTTTGACTATGGTATTATTCCTGTGTTTTGTTTCCTATCTTTGTTCTCTTAATTATTTGGACTTGGAGCTCCTTTAGATTCTCAAGTGAATGAATATATTTTCAGGACTTGCATGTTTTAATTATGGGTTAGAGAGATCTTGACAGATCAAGAATGGCGGCAAAGAAAAATGCATAATAGAGTATGCTTACATTTTTTTCTTGTGGTCTTAGCTATTGTGCTTTTACCATCCTTAATGAATGACTCTCTATCTTTGGATATTCTGTAGATATCAAAAGAGGACTGAAGAAGGATGAGGAAGAGGAAAAGAAAAGTGGAAAAGAAAGCGTGAGCATGAGGAGCAATGGTTGTCTTCAAGAAGGTAATATTCTCAGTTCTTCAATTTATATTTTGCAACATGGTCATCTTTAAGATTCTCATGTTCTTTGTTTAATTTATGTGTCCTCGCTTTTGTACACTGTGCTAAAGGTTAATGCAGTTGTTAATGTGTCCATCATCGTTCGTATATTACCCTAACTTGCCTTTGGCTTTGGAAAAGTGATATGGCGGAATCTATGAGATTGACTGTATTCAAGAACCAATTTTAAAGAGATTGAATTTGTTACTTCACTGTATATAAAAAGGAGTGAATTTGTCAGGGTGTTGTGAAGATCTTTGATGCTGATGGTGTACGTTTCTGCTCTATGTTGAGTGTATTTTTACTGCTAATTTGCTTCTCTGTGATATGATGCTTATCTACCCATGTTTGACAGAATCTCATCTCTCTATTGAAAATATGCTTATGTTTGTTGCTACTTTGGATTTGTTGCTGCTGTTTTTTTCTTTTTTTTAATAGGCAACAAAATTTTATTAAGAAAACTTGACAAAGGGTACATCAAGTTAGGGGAGGGGAAAGGGGAATCCAACAAAAATTGAATGAACACCTATTGGGACAAGCCCGAAACACCTGTGGGTCAAAACCCAGATCAGACATTAAGAACAAATACACCTAAGGGCCAAACTGCCCAAATTTGACACAAAAGTTCACACCAAGCTGGCCAGGCCCAGCCCAAATTAAAGAGCCAGGCCCAAACCAAACTCCCCAACACCCAACACGTCGCAAATCACCACTGCCGCCGCAACCCTCAATGCCAACCACCTCTCCTGCAAGCCAACCACCATCAACAGCACCCGCCTTGACCAAGATGCAAATACCACCAGACACCGAGAGAGAAATCCACACCGTCTGATCCCCACACACTCCCGAATCCCGAGAAAGGCCACCGAGAAATCGGTGCTTCGATTCTCATAAAGGGCCAAGAAATTCGAGAGCCAAGGATCCATGAACGCCGTCGATACTCCGCCTCGATGTCACCCGTTGGATGCACAAAATGCTTGACCCACCAAAACGCCTACCAAGGATCTCCGCTTGCTGTTGGGCCAAACCGGCAACAAACAAGAATGTTACACGGTGGGAGATTCAAGAGAAATAGCCCCACCGGTCGCCGAAAGACCTCGCTGTCAAGCCAACTAGCCTCCCCCAGGAGTAGAAGCCAGTGGTCAAAGCGGCGACCAAGACGGGACCGAGACCAGGAAGAAAGCCGGAATCCGAGAGCGAGACAGCAGAGAAAATCTACAATGAGATGAAAGCAAAGGAGGAAAAGGCCCAGGGGGAGGAGGGAATGAGGTGGCGCCCCCCCCCCCCCCAAGGCGGTGGCAAACCCTAGAAGGAAGTTGGATGGGCGGAAGTTAAAAGACACCAAGAAAGAGAGAAATTCAGTTATTCCAATTGTTGTTGTTGCTGTTGTTTGCTGCTTGGTTTTAACCTTTTACCTGGTATTTACTGGGATTCCATAAGCAAATTGATAGTTCTTTGTAGCTAGCTTAAAAGTTTAGTTGAGGGAGTGCCGTAAGCACGGGTAATTCTCTTTCGTGCCACTAAGAAGAGGATCACATACTATACATTAATTTATCGATTTACTGTTTGAGCTACTAGCTAACAAGTGTCGTAGGCACAGACAATTTCAACTGGGGTGTGTAATGCCGTAGGCACGAGCAAGCACTAGTCTCTAATATAAAACACAATGGTGTGGGGACAAGTTATTAGAATGGCTGATATTGATTTAATCCAAGGGTTGAGAGGCATTCTTCCAATTCTATTGAAGTGCCATCGCTTTTGCCTAAATTCCAAAGCTGCCACCAAACCCAAGTATGCGGTCTCTCTCTCTTACTTTCCCTTTTGAACCATGAACGACCTCGAATCACTCCTTTTTCCATCTTCTTCCAGATCTTCGACGCACACCACCTACAACCACCCAACCACCGTCTCTCTCTCTTTCTCTCCCTCTCATTTATTTCTCCCATCTTTCTCATCTTTGTTATTTTTTAAGGCGGCAACTCCATAAAAAAACGGGAGTGCAGTCTTCATATCTCTCTCTCTCTCCCTCTCTCTCTCTCTCTCCCCTCCCCACCTACCTCCTCTCCTGCCCTAGCCCTACACGCTCCCACCAGTAAGAGAGAGCAGAAAGAGCAGAAGAGGCAAAGCGAAGCCCTAACCCGATCCTCAAGTTAGGGTTTTTGTTGGAACATTGTGTGTTGTCCAAATCCAAGTTTGATGGAAAGTTAGGGTTTTTGTTATGTAGTTACTAGCTGTTTCTGTAGGTTTTGATTGCTATTTGGAGATTGGTCAATGATGGCGGCAATGGCAGTGGTGCAACAACCAGTCTGTTGTTTGATCCATTTGCTTAATTTTGGGTTTTTATTAATTTGTAGCCTTTGCAAATGCATCTCTGGTTTCCTAATCGTAGCATCTCCAAAGACCCATGTTTGTTGCTTACATTCATTCCTCTAATTTTTGTAACTTTTGCTTTTCAATTAGCTTATTCAGAACATCTTTGATGAAATGAGTTTATTTAGGAAGTGCATTTGTGAATCGGGAGTGCAAAGATTAGTACAATTTATTTTTCTTTTGTGTGCTTCTTTTAGGTTTACCGTAAGTCAATAGTCATGCTATAAGTTTGATTTCCGGAAAGAATTAAACGAACTCGAATGAATGGTAAGGGTAATATTTGGGCACGGGTAAATCTGTTTGTGCATCATCTAAGAAGGTATGTTTTAGACCTCGGTGTCTATTTCATATTTCTGCACTTAATATTACATTTTCTTTTGCGTTGGTAAGACATTTGGGTCTTTTAAAGATGTCAGATGTTCATTTTTGTTGAAGATAAAATGTGTTCATGAGGAGAGTAACCTGACATTTTTGAAAGATGTCAGGTGTTCATCTTTCTTTATCTTTGAAAGATGTTAGGTGTTCATTTTTTTGGAAAGAAATCGTGGGAAGTGAATGTGTACAGAGGCCTAACAGTGTAGGGATCCAGTAGCTAGGATTCACTTGATTCAATAGTCTTTTTTCTTTTGTTCCGTTAATCTGTGTGTTATCTGATTTTTCAATACACTTAGACATGTATTCATTTTATACTTTTTGTCTTCTTTTTGGTTTTGAAATCTGACATTGATTTGTACCCTTCAGCTCTTTATTTTGTGATTGCTAACCTTTGCTGATGTTATGTTTTTCTTTGGTTTAGGGCGGTGAAACATGTTCCCATCGTAAAGGAGAGTGTCCTGAGGTGAGGCCCCTGGGCAATGCTACGTTATCCTATATTTCTGTCTTAGACAAGTCTTGCAGTACCATTACCTTTACATAATGTTTTGCCTTCACCTTCTTTGTTTTTTCTAGGTGTGAATGTGATTTTTAAGACCATTAGAGCCTCTGTGGAGTTGTCTCAAAATTGGGTCTCTGCGTGTTTGGGTTCATCTTAGGAATTCCACTTCAGTATAATTAACTACTGAAACTCTTTTTTTGGTTAATCATCTTTGCAGTGCTTAGGTTCTAATCTGGTTTTTGTTTTATTGATTTCGTGAATTTGGGAAATGCCTTTTAGGCATGGATATTTACTTGGATATGTTACCCTTTTGATCAGAAATCAAGTGACTAGGTGTTATTTTCATTGAACTGTAGTACCGGTATCTTTTGTAGTGACCAAGTGTTCATCTCTTTGAGGAATACTCGATCAAATAAGAGGTCGAGAGTCGGTATTGCCAGTATCTATTTCGATCTTCTCAAGCTTGTTTTGTTGTCATTTGTTTTGGTCTCCAATTTTTTGTTTTCACCTAGAGATTAGTATTTTCTTTTGGTTGTTTTAAAGGGTGTCGAAGCAAATAGTGTAATCGTGTTTAATGCCGGATTAGCTTTGTAGCAAATAGTGTAGTAGTATGGAATATTGAAACTGAGTTCTTTGGTTGTATTTGGTGGTTTTGTACTTTGTTAATGCCTTCTCCATGGAAATTGAAAAATACAGTTTTGATAACAGAGTTCTTTGTACCAGGTTCATTTTCAATAATTTGAGCCACTACCAAGATTCAAAGGACAATTCCAATTCCAATTGAGATAGGTAGTGCCGTAGGCATGGGCAAGCACTAGTAACTACGTAAAAGAAATGAGCTATGTAATAACATCTGATAAGCCCACAAAAGTGTGTATATTCGGGCTTATCTCCCTCATTTTTGCCATGCCCGTGCGCATAATTTTAGGATTTTGAATGATATTGCGCAAAGGTGCGTTTTTGTTGTTTACAGGTTTTCTTTGAAGATAAGGCATATTTAACGCCATGGATTCACTCCAACGCCGATTGGAGACCCGAGGAGTCTAAACGGAGTGATGGCTAAACCTAGGGAAGCATCGCCGAATCCCCTGGAGAGATTGAACAAGCCCAGAATGAAGCTGCTGTGAAAGGCTACCAGCCCAAGAAGCCTACCTGTAGGGGATCAATGCCTACCGGTACAACCCCAGTCCAGAATGGCCACAAATTTGCACCAATCAAGACCTACCGGTAGGGGATCAATGCCTACTGGTAGAAGCCCAATTTCAAGCAGCATTCCTTGTTGTTTTGTAGTCGTCCTACCGGTAGGGGGTCAGTGCCTACCAGTAGAAGATCTCCAGTTTCTACAGATTTTTATTTTCTTTTTCTTTTGTAACTAAAAAGGGGTACTATATAAACCCCCTTTGCATGTTTTTTAAGGTTATCTTATTTTTTTGAGAGCTAACTCTTTCTCTCTCTACCTCCCTCTCATCTCCAACTCTCAATCTCTCTTAAATAGAGCATTGATTATTGCGTTTTGGGGTGGTTGGACTTCATTAAAGTTGTAAGTATCCTTGGGATCTTTAGTAATCTAGCTTTTATTTCTGTTTTCAGTCATGTTTTCTTATCTCTCTCTTTTCCCTTGTTCATCCCATGCTATCTTCCAATATGTGTGAGCAGTGTAACAAGACTAGGTCGTGGGATGATTAGCATCCTATAGCCATGGATTTTCCTTGTTCCTCTCTCGCAAATCTTCGTTTCCTTTCTTAAGCTTGGGTTTGGGGTAATTTTATGTATCAAAACTTAAAGGTGTTAACCTCTTTAATCATATGTAAGCAAGGATTAGACTATTTGCCACATATGATACTTGGAGCTATGTCCCTCCAAGTGTTTGTCAAAATGTCTCAAAAACCCTAACCAGATTGAACGCTTTAGTTAAGAGAAGAGGAGTAAGTTTATCTTTGTGTTATAGGTGTTGATTATCCTTGACCTAGCCTTTAGTTTTAATCTCTAGTTAAAAAGCCGTAGATAGGTTAAGTAGCCATTTAACTAAATTTCTCAGTTGGCCGTCTCAACGCCAAACTTTGGTTAGAGGTCCTAATGCTAAAGCTCTCTACAAGCAAATTTTCGAACAAGTTATGGATGCGCTTCCTGTGAATTCGACCCAAACTTTCGGGTATTATGCTTTCAACAGACCTAACCCTACGCTTGGGGTATTCTTATTACGACACACACTAAGGTACCAAGCAGCATCTCCAATCTATCTCTTTTCTCTAAAATAGAGAATGAATGTGACACATTGAGCGGAGATTTTGTAATTTATCCCCTATTTTCTTCACTTTTTGTATTTTTTAGGAGAATCTTGGAGAGACGTATCGTCCTTTTTAAGAAATTGGTCCTCCAAAAATAAATTGGTCCTCTATTTAGAAGACCAAAAGTAATTTTGGAGGACCAAATTTCTCCAAACTCTGAAAAGGACGATGAGTCCCTTCAAGATTTTCCTTAAAGTACAAAAAAACAAACAAAATTTAAAAAAGAGAGAAATTACAAAATTTCCTGTGTCACCTCCATCCTGCAAGATTTTCCCAAAGGCAATCTAACCAAAACCAAGATCTTTTAGTCATGTTGCATCAGTTTGAAATATGAACTTCTGACTGTCTACCTCATTTATGCTATACCTTCAGAGGTCAACAATACAAAACTTACGGTTTAGGCAATCTGTTCTTGTTCTTGAGCTCTCCACCATCAACTTTAATTTCAACTAATTAATACAGGACTAGGGATGTATGTATACTAGGGTTTGCCCATGTTTCGTTACTCAATATGATTTTGAGTGCCCTTAGATAGGTGTGAACAAATTAATCGTCTCTAAAGGCACATATGTACGTAAATCAACTTTCTTGATTTAAGCTAGCGAATGATCCGTGCCAATGGCACCAAAATGACCCAAATCACTTAAACACTAAGTTGTATTCATAAAATTCACACTACTACCAAGTGTACATGACATGAAATACTACTAAATAAAACTCAAACCAATACCAAGTTCAAACATGACATGAAAATACTATTAAGTAAGAGTCAAACTACTAAATAAGAGTCAAATGTAACACAAAAAGATCATCTCTTCATAAGCCATATTATGCAAAAAGATCATTATCCCAAAAGTTTGTCCTCATCTTTCTTCAATTGTCTTTATCAATCTTCAACTATCTTGAAATTTTCTCTTCACCCTCCCAAAAGTTTTTGTATCAACATATACATACTTCGTCCACAAAGCACCATTAGGGACGGGGTTGGATCCGATCAATTTAGCTTCGGACCAATTCAGTCCATTTCGTGCATCCGAGCCGTCCAAAAGTGTTTCCAAATTTTTAAAGCAACGTTTTTTAAATAAAAAAAATATAACATCCTCTTTAATTCTAAGCCATCCAAAAAATACAAATAAAGATCAATAAATAATCAAAAACCGATTAAGCATAAAAATCGAATAAGTTGGAGGTAATCTTACAGTTTTCTCCAATGCCCATTGTCTCTTACTTTTAAAAGATTTAGTTAAGGGATATAGGACCACTGAAATCACGGATCAATTGTAGTAATTGGACCTTAATGACATACACTATACCCAATATATGTCTAGGAACATACAAATTAACATGGTCTGGTTTATACATTCTAGACTTTATCTGAATATTAGAATACCAGTATCAACTTAGGGCTTGTTTAATAACCTAAATTCAGCACTTAATACTGAATCAATTAAATAATAAGTGATTCAGTAGGTTTGATAACCACATTTCATATTGCTTAACAAATTAAGTACCACTTAAAATATAGGCTAAAAAGTTGAAAAAAATTAAATAGCTTTGAGCTATTTAATTCTGGCTGATTTTTTGTGTACTTACATTCAACCGTCATACCACCACCACAACCACTTCCACCAACATCTCCACCACTCCGCCACCACCACCACCACCACCACCTCCACCACTCCGCCACCACCACCTCCACTACCACCACTCCTCCTCAACCACATCACCACCACCACCACTTCCTCCACTACCACCGCCACCACCAGCTCCACCACTCCACCACCACCACCACCACCACCACTCCACCACCACCACAACTCCACCACAACCGCCACCACTACCATCACTACACCACCACCACCACCACCGCTCCTACCACCACCTCCACCACTCCACCACTACCATCACTACACCACCACTCCTCCACAACCACCACCACTACCATCACTACACCACCACCACCACCACTCCACCACCATCATCACAACCATCACCACCACCACTCCACCACCATTACCAAAAGTTTATTGTGACCGTTAGTAAATAAAGAGAGAATTGAAACAAAATTAATTCATCATTTTTTTAATTCAGTACTTAATATATTTATCAAACAGCTTTTCAGCTTAAAAATTTCAGCATTCAGTTTCCAGTACTTAATTTTTCAGCTTTTAGTTTCAGTTTTCAGTTTTATCAAACAGTCCCTTAGTCATTTACAAATAACAGGAAATTTTTTTTTTTAAAAGTCGTGTACTTTCCAAAACAAAAAAGGAAGTCCTGACCCATGCCTTATTCCTACCAGCCTTTTTCATACACTTCATGATGAGTTTCAAAAAAAAAAATTACCATTATGGTAAACAGACTCAAAACCATATCAACTTTTGTCCTTTTTCAAAATTTTTGATGTTAGATTTCGCAAACATTAACATTCTTTTGCAGATTAAACCAACGGGGTTTTAACAAATTGAGATCCGAATATCCCTTAAAATTTTAAGGAAAAACACACGGTAGGGGCAACCAAAAAAAAAAAACAATAGAGAACAGAAAATATAATTCTGTTAGAAAGGACCACCACATACTTACCAGCACGTCAGGGTATTACATTTTGTTTAAAAAAAATGGATAGTAGGGAAAACAAAAAAATTGTTAGATAGGATTGAACCAAAAGAAAATGGGTAACATAGAAGAACCCCAAATCTATTTACTCAACTGTAAAAAAAAAAAAAATAGATTAAACAAAAGGGGAGATAGAGAGACAATCGTGGTTGGGGGTCAACCGGAAAAAAAAAAATTCTATATACATTTAAAACAATGGAGCCACCCACCTCAAGAAAATTCTTGTGTAGTCTCGGACTCGGAAGCAGAATTTGATGATTTTCGATGGTGTGGTAGTATTGTAACTAAGGTTGAGAGGGAGGGGGGATGGAGAGGAAATGGAGTAACAAAGAAGAATGTATGCCTGATTTTTGGTAACCGAAAGTCAGCCCGTGACTTTAGAAATAGCAAAGGTTTTATTTACCTTTTTAATTAACTTAGCATTCATTATTGAGAATAATTTGACGTAACCAAAAATTCGTTCAGCATTCAATGCCAATCCTTACCCAAAATGCATTTAGCATTCAACAACAATCCTTACAAGCATTCATTACCAAAAATTATTATTAGCATTCAGCGCCAAAACTTACCAAAATTGCATTTAGAATTCATTATATTCGACTTAACCAATTGTCCGGAATAAATTATTACCAAAACTGAAAATATCATTACCAAAGCTGAAAAAATTGTTTTTCTCAACCATTTATTCTAGAAAATGCAAAGTATTTACGAAAATACCTAGGTTTAATAGAGGGTGAAGATTTATGGACAGAAATGTAACAGTCAAGATCTATGTAGGGAAAATATATGTGTCACTACACCGTCGTGATTTGTATTATAGATAGGTTGGGTTGGATTGATTGGGCAGTTTTTTTTTTTTTACCTACCTTTTGTATTTATCAACTACTAACTCATTGTTGAAGGGTTCAAATTTTCTCTACATGTTGTCGAAGCATCCACCATCAAAATCAGTGGATTGTTTAATTTTTAAAGAATCCTGCTATTCACACAGATCTTAGATTTTTGTGAGACTCACTAAAAAATTCTGGGGATATGGAATAAAGAGAGTACCAAAAATGAATTAACGGTTTGCAGGGTTCACTTTTGGGTCCCACACGCATAATTCAAACCGGCCATTATCCTGAATTCTGAATGAAACTTGAAAGATTGGATCAATTACTTACACACATTCAATGGACCTGATTTTTTGCAAGCTAAGCCATTTGAAAATTTATTTTGAAATTAATGAATGGTTCGGATGTGGGGGATCCAAAAGTGGGCCCCACAAGCCGTTGTACATTTTTGGTACTTCCTTCATTCAGTACAATAGTCAGTCTTGGACTCAATTCGGATCCTATAAAGATGATCCAAACCGCTCATTTTTTTTAAAGGTGAATTCCAAAGGGTGCCCGGAGGGCAGGGCACAAGTTTATGTACATTAATTGCATATTGTTATACCCACCCCCAAGATCTATACATAACCATATTGAGAATACAAATCATTCAATCAAAAGAAGTTCAAAAGTATTTTGAATGACAAAAATGACCATAACTCTTCATCTTCCTCTATCTCTTTAAAATAAAACCCACCACTTTTATTTTCTTTGATACTTCAACAACACTTATACATTGAGGTTCAACCAAGAACTTAACTTCATATGCCTGCTATATATCAATCCAAACGAATTCCACCTGTGCTTCATGCTATCAATCCGGCCAAACGAATTAATCCGTTTTATATTAAGGTATGAATTTTTTCTTCCACATCTCCATACCCTTTTTAGAGTTACTTGGAAACATTTTTCCGTGCTATTTTAATTGAAAACAATGGTATTTGAATATGTAGGAGATCGAATGGATGATGAATGTTTGGAGTCTGGGTTAAACACAATGAAAAGAAGAAATGGTTTTGACTAATTGGATGAGCTTAGAAGACGATAATATAGAATTCTGTGAAAGTGTCGAAGAGAGGAACAATATAGTGAAAAATGACTTTCAACCTTTTTGTCAAAAAAACTGTAATGGTCTCCATTTCTTTTATGGTTGCAAGAAATTATTAGACTATATATTATGGTACATGGAGCTGGTTTAGCCTTCGTGATAAGCCGGATCGAGGCGGATTGGGTTACGGCGTACGTGTTGCTAATTAAGTTTACTTAATTATTACACTCAAACCAATTAACTCGATCGTTGAAAATAAATCTTCGATCCACTCGTCCAACCCCCATCTTGTCAACCCAAAATCTTTGGCACGGGGCGATGTACGTTGTTCTTAACAGTAAATTAAGCCAACGAATTAATTAATAAAAGAGAGCGAGCTAGAGTAGTGATCAATCAAAGATCGACAATATTAATTAATCTTGCTATGTAAGTATTGATCAATATATAGTACTTTGTTACTAATTATTCTCCATCATTGGTAAATCACATTTTACAAACTGGAAAGAAAGCTACGCAAACACAAATTACACTACTACAAAGAACATGCATACTACGATGCTACTAATTACTACTACGTACTATTATAACAACTGATGATGAAGGGAATCGGATTCACAATATATATGGTATGTTTATTGCCAATCACAGAATTCTGTAATTAATTAACTACTAGCTAGTTGCAAACTGGGTCACGTACGTGTCTTATTATTGTTAATTCATTCGTATTGATCGCCAGAAGATGAAGAAGCAGCTTTGATCTTGTCAATGTAAGCAGAAGCTTTCCTATCAATGCCTGGTTCAGCCACACAACGCCCAGCTCTATCAAAGTCGCTTGGCCACACTTTGTAATACCTCGTTGAGTCATCCCATGACCCCTCTGAATCCCCCTTTCGAGGCCCCTTAGCTTTGAATATATTGTTTCCCATGGCTAGCTATATATCTCACACACACACAAAGACACACACAGAGAGAGAGAGAGAGAGAGAGAGAGAGAGAGAGGTGGCAAAGTAGTTGTAATAGTGTATTACTCTTGTGTGTTTCTAATGGTAAGGAGAGGGGTTATACTTGAATTTATAGTGGAAGCTAGCTTGCAGGTACCCTTTGTTTGCGGGTTGGAGGAAGGGTATTTCAGTAAATGTTGCACCGTTAACTTGAGTCATGCGGCTCTATTGGTAATATGCATGTATGTACAAGAGCAAACATCTCTATTATAAAACATGAGGGTGTGGGAACAAGTTGTTGGAACGGCTTAGATTCATTTGATCTAAAGGTTGCAGTGCATTCTCCCACTTTCCGGTTAAGTACCCATGGTTTTCACCTAAATTACACAACTGTCATTCTCTTCCAACAGGGATGCGTAGTGCCGTAGGCACGAGCTAATACTAGTCTCTCTTATAAAATAGAAGGATGTGGGGACAAGTTGTTGGAACGGCTTAGATTCATTTGATCTAAAGGCTGTAGTGCATCCTCCCACTTTCCGGTTAAGAATCTATGGTTTGTACCTAAATCACGTACTGCCATCCAATCCAACTGAGACGTGTAGTGTCGTAAGTACGGGTTAATACTAGTTCGTATTTAATCTAAGAAGTAAGAATTAATCAACCACATACTAGTCTTTTCTTTTGAAGTAATAAAAATGTATAGTATTAGTGGAGAAAACGTGATCATTAATATAATATAATTTCTAAAAAACAACTTTTGCTAAAAATGACACTTCCGAAACATGGCAGTGTAGTAGTGATCCATTGGGTAGGCCATTGCTTGTCGATGTGTCAATTTTTTTTTTATTACCATCTTTGATTTAATTAGTCTACAACAGTACGTTACAGAACGTACGATAATAAGGCACAACGGTGGTAAAACGTACTGGCTTGTTTTTTCATCGACAATTTTAAAGTGGTTCGTTACCGCTTGTTTTGATTCAAGGGAAAGGTTTTTGGTGTTCAAACTTAGGGACGAGCTGACTCCGATGGGTAGTGCAGTTGGTGATCAGCTAGAATGGAGGGGCGCTTACTATCCCGAGGTTCCGGGTTTGACTTCCCTGCAGTGCAAAAAAATTCTTGGAGTTACCCATGCGTAAAAACCTTTTGGGTTAGCAAAGGCTAGTAGAGACCGTAGAGATTTAGTCCTGTGGTGTGCGCAAGCTGATCAGAAGACACTGCGTTACAGAAAAAAAAAAAAAAAAAAAGACTAAGGGACGAGCTAGCGTCAAAGACTCGGTCACGCGCGAATAGTCTAAGAACTAACCGCACTAATTAAAGCTAACTTTGGTGAATATATATATTAAATAAAAGTGCACCATAATTGACCCAAGGACGTTGGGTGTTCGATCAATAATCAAACTTTGTGGTATTTTCTTTTGGACTTCTTTTGGACCTTCTTTTGCATAAAAAAACAGAAGAACAAGGACCCCTTTTCCATATTTCTTTGATTCTTTTGAAGTTCAATAAAGTTGGTTTGGTTTACCGCCACAGGAAACTTCAAAGTACGTAGTGTACATTCAATTTGTCGTTCAACTTAACAAAAGGTGAGTGTATATTGGGAAAATTTGCGGATCAAAAAAAATATATACTCCTAAAGCACTGCCATACACATTACTAAAAAATAAAAAAAACGTGATACTTCAACAACCTTCTTCACTATTCATTTGTGTGGATTTCACCACCAAATATATATGTGACTTTCATATAAACGCATGTGTGGTGGAAAAAATTCATAAAATACCACGTAACAGTGCTCCAAGAACACTAAATAATCACTCGTATGTACAAAAGAGTGAATCTTGGCTACGCACAGTCTTTATGTACATGCAGTACTGAAAATACTTTTTCTGAATATTTAGAGACAATGATAGTGGTTGTAGGGGGGCTGAAATTCTCCTAGGTTTTTAACTTTCATGGTTGTTTGGAAAATTCTCCACCTTTCACGTCAGTTCCAATCTTACAAAACTCTCAGGATGTGATGTTTATCAAATTAAAAATTTTAATATTTTTGGCACACTTCATAGTTAATAATTAAAGTGGAACGTAAAAAAAAGGTTTCACTACTAGTGAACTTACCCTGCAAAAAAAAAAATTATATATATTGTTCAAGAAAATTCTACAATCACACATAATTAAGTTGTGTAAAGACTTATATTCAAATAATCAGAAGGAGGGTTCACAAACACTGCACTACATGTGAATGCTTGTTAAATGCATGTGTATATAACTTAATTATGTGTGATTGTAACAAAACTCATTAATATAATCATATCATGCTATTAACACACAAATGTAAATCAATTGGCAGCGTGTGCCGTTGCCCTCGTCTAGGATCTTGTCTTGTGTATAGCCATTTGTACACGATTGTAAACTTGAGAGGAGTTTTAATTCTTTCCCTTCTCACTCACTCTCTAAAAACTTTGTTCACATTGGTTAGGGTTTCCCGGGGGCAGCTCCCCCCTCTCCCTCCTCAGATCTCTCCGGCCCCCTCCCCTCTCTCTCTCTCTCTCTCTCTCTCTCTCTTAGATAGTTAGTCCAATTTTTTTGTTTTTGGGTGTTTCTCAGTCATTCATGGGCAGCAGCAACTAGGTTATGGTGGCGACGAGCAAGGACAATGGCAGACTGCTAATAGGGTGTTTGACTTTTAGCTCAGGAGCAAACAGATGTTATAGACTACTAGAACGTTTTACTAATTTTAACGGTTCAATTTTAGGTATATGTGCCTTTACAACTAACCAACCATTAAGCTACTTGCCAAATTTTTTGGGTGAACACAATCAAAAGAACCCTTTAGTGCTCTTTTTGAGGTTTGAACTTGAGTGCATGAATTCGCTATTGTACTGTTGGTTACATCTTTGACCAATCATAGGCTTTTTTTCCTTTCTCCTTTTCAGATCTTTTCCTTTGCATGTCCAGTTTTTTTTCCTTCCAATTTTGTATGCTTCAGTTGGGATTACTGGGAAAAGTTAGTGAATTCGTCCACAGAAAGTTCAAAGGCTATCCATAGCCCTGAACCCATAAGCCGCCCACAGTAGAGCTCAAATATTGATCTCGCACAAGGAAAAGCCAGAAGTTATTAACTGAGCTACAAGACCTTTCTTTGCATGTCTAGTTCAAACTGATCAACTATTTAAGCCAAAAAAAAATCAGAGAATAATCTGTCATTATAAAGCCTACGCCTCTTCCCTACCAACAACATTAATTACTTGAGTCTTGAGTGCAACTAGCTGTCTAGCTTTTAGGATCGAAAAAACCCTAATCAAAGCCAGAGGTTGGTCTGCCCACCTTCTGCCTTTTCAAACTGCGGCAAAACCTTATTTTATTTTTGCCTTTAGTGACTTTCCTCATAGAAGTTTCTTGCCGTATTCACATTGCAGATTAATTAATCCCCTAGAGCTTCTTTGATGATAAGTATCCGAGGCATGAACAAAGGTACCTTTCATTATTACCAACTCTGAAATCAATTAGCCCAATTGGACAAGACTCTTTCATTTCATTAGAGATAAGGATCGAAGTTCGAGTTTTTTCACCTGTGTGTGAGTGTTCTTCCATTTGTATTCGTTAGGATTATTTCTCTTCCTATTGGGGCGCCGCTTGTATTGGGTTGGGTTTATAGTGATTGTGATTCATTTGATGGGTTTATTAATTTATCTTGTTGGTTGAGTTGTTGGCTTGATTATCTCATGAACTCTCACACAATTGATCTAGTGTCTCATGATTTGTACTTCCTAATTTATAGATGATGTATATTGATCTCTCCTATTGATTGACAATAATAATAATAATAATAATAATAATTTGATCAAATATGATGGAATTAATTAATTCGCACCTCCTTGTCAATTTTATTTGACTGACCAACTCGAAAACGAATGCAACAGTATTAACTGCTATAACTAATTTCTTGTTTCAAATAATTAACAATAATTTCTTGGGAAAAAAGGTTGGATTTTGGATTTCTAACCAGAATACCATGGAAATTTAAGCAACGACACTTGCGTACAAGATAAATAGAATTATTTTCCGTGCGTCATGTATTATCAAAAGACCCTATTAATTTATTTCTCACTTCTTATGGGAAGTCCAATGATGATATATGTTGCTAAATCCATCTTTTACTAATGATCGACATTCTCTTGTTATAGTAATTATTATTATAGTTGTACGTAGCTAGATAGAAGATTTAAAAAAAAAAAAAAAAAAAAAAAAAGGACCATTCAAAATCCTTGGTTTCGTAAAATGTGGAATTGCATGTGTGTCCATTAACGATGGATTAATCCTTTGCGAAATGGTACAAATTAAGTACTACCATTACCAAATAGCCAAGCCTTAACCCATACTTGAATTAATTCAGGTCTTTCAAGTTGCTTAAAATTAGCGGGAGGAAATTTTGATATCTTCAAGGTGCCCATTTGAGAACTTACCCGCCCTAGTCGCCTCCCTCCTTCCCTCCCTCCCCTTAGGGTTTCCACCCTGGGGGAGCACCCTCCAATCTCTTTTTACATCTCCGTCAATCTCCTCTACCGTCCTCTTTTCCCGCTTCCTCTCTATCTCATCTCCCTCTGGCCGCCTCCATCGAATAGATCCTTGTGCGCAACTTCTTCCTTGACACCCCGAAGCTTCGAGATTGCCTCGATTGGCTCGAAGTCATCCACAACTGGGACCCTGTCCAAATCCATCCACGCTATAAATGTTCCGGTGACCAAGGGGTCGGATTGCAGAGTCCGGAGTCAAGAGGTTGGAGAACATAATCCGATCTGGAGTTGATTTGAAGAAGGGAAGGTTGGGTTGTCTAATCTGGCACCACCAGTGGTTTTCTTTTTTCTTTCTAGTTTTTTGTTGTGATGTCCCGCTTGCGGGTCTTTCTCCCCTTCGGGGGTCTTCCTAACCCTTTTGGGTGTAGTGTGTTTTTTTTCTTTGATGTTGGTGGTGTGAGTTTAATTTGTGTGATGTATTGTACCTCAGTGGCTTTCGTAAGGAGTTTGGAGTGTAGGTCTTTTCTCGTTGGAGCCTATCCACCTGGTTGGCTATTCTTTCTTTGTCCAAGGAAGAATATGCCCTTTGATATACTCTCTTGGTTATCAATGAAATTTTCTAAACTTTTGGCAACAAAAAAAAAAAGGTTGATTAAAATTGTGGTATATATCGATCAATGCTTTAGTTTGATTCTTGATGCATATGCTAGTTGAACTTAGATCGATTCTCCATTACTTGCTACTTATTTTTGGGTCAAAAAAAACCCTTCAAAATCCTTCGTTCGCAAAATGTGAAATTGTGTCCATAAACGATGGAATCCTTTGCGAAATGGTACAAATTAAGTACCACCATTACCAAATAGCCAAGCCTGAACCCACACTTGAATATTTCAGGTCTTTCAAGTTGCTTAAAATTGTGGTATATATCGATCAATGCTTTAGTTTAACTTTGATCGATTCTCCGTTTACTCGCTATTTTTGGGTCAAAAATCAGGCCGTAAAAGTTGTTCTCTTTGAAAATTCTTTCTAAAGAACATTCTTTGTTTTATACTACTAACTAACATGCAAACACATACACACACATGAACTATTCAATATCCTACACAAGCATTTTGCGGTATACATTTGGAGATAAACTTCTTCACGGCTGTTCCATGAAGAAGCTGTTTATAGCAACCCAAAAAACGCCGTCGTTTGGGGCAGGGAAAGATGAAAAAGTTGAAAACGGTCTGCACGTATCCCGCAATCCACAACCATTTAAATATTAAAAGATATGATCAAAAAATTAAGTTCTTCAATTTTTAATCTGTTTGAATCGGCACAAAAATCTTATTTTTCTATTTATTTTATCCTAAAGAATCATGATTAGTTTTTGAGATAAACTTCTTCACAGCTATTCTGTGAAGAAGCTGTTTACAGCAACCCAGAAAACGCCATCGTTTGGGGCACAAAAAAGATGAAAAGTTGAAAATGGTCAGCACGTGTCCCGCAACCCACAGCTATTTAAATATTAAAAAATATCATCAAAAAATTAAGTTCTTCAATTTTTAATCCATTTAAACCGATGCGAAGACCTTATTTTTATGATCATTTTATCCTAAAGGGTCGTGATTAATTTTTGGCTCTAGGGCTTTCATAATTAAGTTTTTTTTTTCCTTTGGTTCTACAACTATCTTAGGATGGTAACGAAATCAAGCGCCGTTTGAACCATTTAGACGGTTTATATATTACAGTAAAAAAATATGATTAAAAAATTAAATGCTCCAATTTTCAATCCGTTTAAATTCATCCAAAAAATCTTATTTTTCTAATAATTTTATCCTAAAGGGTCATTATTAATTTTTAGCTCTAAGACTTTTATATGATAGCCCTAAGATATCTGTAGAACCAAAGGAAAAGCAAATACTTAATTACAAAAACTCTAGAGACAAAAATTAATCATGACCCTTTAGAATAACATAATCATAAAAATAAAATATTTGCACTGATTTAAATGGATTAAGAATTGAAGAACTTAATTTTTTGATGGTATTTTTTAATATTTAAATAGTTGTGGGTTGCGGGACACGTGCAGACCGTTTTCAACTTTTTCACCTTTTTCCTGTCCCAAACGATGGCGTTTTTTGGGTTGCTGTAAACAGCTTCTTCACGGAACAACCATGAAGAAGTTTATATCTCATACATTTCAATATGGAAAATTCTAGAACCACAAACTATTTACACAATAGAGAAACTTATTCACGGCTCAGCCATAAACAAGTTCTTTACCATAGCAACCAATCGCGACTGTCCAAAAGTGTTATGGACGGTCCAAATTTTAATGAAAAGTTTAACTCTTTCCCAAAAAAGTTTCATTAACATTCGGATCGTTGGGACAGTTGTGATTGATTCCGTAAACAACTATTCACGGCTCCACCGTTACAAAGATTTTCTCTAACACAAACAAATGCACAACACTTACATGACTGTGTGGACTCCAGACACTGCACAACCCATGTGTGTAAAGTCCATACGCTTATGTGAGTGTATTGTGTACTATTTATTTGTGTAAAGTATAATTATGGTTGTAGAATAATTGTTTGATTCTATATTCTTGCATTTCACGTAGTATGCATTGGTTGTAAAGAAATACCATCTTTAGGTAGTACCTAAGTTTGTTGAATTCGACATTAATATAATATTGTTTGTTTATACTTTATTTTGATTCTTGAAAAATGTTAGTTAGCTTTCTTTGTATTTTTTTTCAAATTGTGCCTATAAGTACCTAAAGATTCGTGAAGAACGTTACTACACAAGAAAAAAGCTTTTAACAAATGGGTACCTACTATGATCGGAAAACAAAAAGAAAAAGGGTACTGACTTTTAGATTTGTAGAGACAATATTAAATACAAGTTTGGCACCAATAATTAAACATGTGGATCTCTAACCATACCATCAACCTATCAATCAATACACTTGTAATAAAAAAAAATAGGATGATAAGCCAAGGCACTTTGTGAAAATACAAAATTACCCCTCGTAGGATTGCCCTTGTAATTTGAGTTGAAAGATATAGTCATCATTTTGCCTTGTTTGGAAGATCTAAAAGAATGTAGGATGGCAAACTAAGCCATACCGTGAAATTACCGATTTGTCCTTGTAGTTTGTACATGGAGTTAAGATAGGGGGTATTTTAGACATTTTAGTGTTAGGTATTTTACTTAATCAAGAAAAAAAGGAGGTACAAAAAAATCTTTATTTTTTCTAATTTAAAGGATATTGTTTTTTATAGGTACAAAAAAAAAATCTTTCTTTTCCCTAATTTAAGGCAAGCCAAGCTACCATATTAAAAGACAAAATTACCCTTGTAGATTTCGTCTTTCAAATTTCTTTTGGATGTCTTGAGTTGATGTTATTTTAGGTCCTACTTTACTTTAGTCAAAAAACAAAAAAAAAGGTTTTTCGAGTGTATTTTAGATATTTTGGGTCCTCTTTTGCTTAGTGAAGAAGAAAAGGCTTTTGGGGGGTATTTTAGGTCCTACTTTACTTAATCAAGAACAAAATGCTTTTTGAGGGTATTTTAGGTATTTAAGGTCCTCTTTTACTTAGTCAAGAAGAAGAAAAAACTTTTGGGGGGTATTTTAGGTATTTTAGGTCCTACTTTGCTTAGTTAAGAAGAAAAGGCTTTTCATAGGTATTTTAGGCCCCATTTTGCTTTGTTAAGAAGAAAAAGCTTTATACATCTTCTAAATCTAACCATTTTAGAAAGAAAGAAATCCTTGTCGATCTCTCTCTCTCCTCGTTCGTCCCAAATTTCTCCTAATCTCTCTCATTGATCCCTCTATAATTCAGACGAAGATAGACGTATTAATTTCTCAATCTTAGATTCTTACACACGAAGAAAGACGCAACTACGTGGTCAGATTCTCTTAGATTTCGTAACCCTAGACTATGATTTTGTTGGAACTTCAAATCGTAAGTATTTTGATTGGCTCTCATTTTTGGAGTTTTCTAATTGTTTTACTTTTATGGTTCTTTTTTTTTCAGGATGATAGTTTGTTGTGTGCTCTTAGCAAATCGAGCTCTAATTTTGTACAATATTTGGAGAAAGGCTCTCTCACGGCAAGATTTTACAGTTATTTTTTAAAACACACGGACGAAAAAGCCTCATTATTCGCACAATTTTAGAATCCAATCCATGACATTATCTTGATTATTGTTGCTATTGTTTGAGAAGGAATAAATACCTATTTCTTTGATCTATGTTTATGCAATGTTTAATTTGTCCTGATGGAATTAGAAATATCGTTCCTTATAATCTTTTTTTTAACAAGGTTGAGCTATTCATGACTCTTCAATTTTAATGCATATGTTATTTTAGTGCATATATTGGATTAAATTACTTGCATGATCTATGAAATTACAGTGGCTTTAATTAATTATTTGAGTCTACAAAATTAAAAATATTTTGGTATTCCAAAATAGTGTTCTTTATGTTATTTTTTCCATACAAGAACTCCTTTTGCATTGCTTATAAATACCATCTTTTTTTTTATTGGTAAAAATGACCTTTCATTCAATTACTAACGCTTACGACTTCTTTATTAATCTTAATTTGAACTATCGTATATACATCAACAATTAAACCAATGAGCTTGCACACAACACCGTGCAAAGCACGCGAAATTACACAAGTATATATATACATGAAGGAAATGGAAATGTTCTGCTAAGTACATTGGCAATTAATCAAACAGCATTCATCTCTAAGCAACATATTATTACATAGAAAATCAACACATCACCCAATTCATGTAGCATTTTTATGTTCATTACTATTTTACAACATTTCTAGCTTTCTCATAAGCAACTGATGATGATTTTCAGGACGATACTTGAGAGGATAAAAGATGCGTTGCGTCTATCAAGCAGCTTCGGCAAAGCCTAGTTGTACATTGCCATAGTCAAACACGGTATGATACACCCCCATGAAAAGATCTCCAAGAATCCTGCAAGTATGATGTAGTAATCATTTCCATTTTCTTCGTAATTGCTTCTTTTCATGGAAAGGAAAAAATGAAAAAGTACAAGAGTAACATATCGGTTTTACATCATGAACAATTTTAAATTTGGAAAACATTTTGTTGGTGCCACAGGAAGACGAAGAAATAAATTTATGCGCTTTTAGATCATATTATCTTGTCCCATACTCTTCCATTTCCTTTCCTTCAATACATCCCTCCACAAACCATGATCCAAACAGAGCCTATTAACTTCTTGTGCAAGCACATGAAGGGATGGCTCCTTGTTCTTTCATTTTTATTTTCAATTTCCATTTTTTGTGATTATGGGCAAGAATGTTGTCATAGTCCAAGAACACATACCACAGAGGACCACGAGGTGGAGGCACATCCAAAGCAACAAACCCACTGACGCAGAGAGTAGCAGGTCCCTCACCAGTTTTTAGAACATACTGATACAAAAGGCAAGCATCGATAAGAGAAGAGTTAGAAATAATTCCAGGCAATGGAAATGAAACCAGTTTCTAACCATGAAGGATAAATCTTGTATCATTCAGTTTACTTATATTCCATTTTGCCCTACATGACCTAAGAAGCACGGATAGGACACTCGGTCACGTTATTTTTCTACAAGTTGGAAGACGAGCAAGTTGTGGGCGCGTTACATAATCGAGCAATAGAACACAGGCTACATTAGTAACCTACATAAAAATAGAGAGTATTGTTCCGTAATGAGCAATAAAAAAGAACAGAATTACAATGTTCACATTACGGAAATATCCAAAACAACCACTCCTAAATAAGTATGCAAGAACCAAGTTTAGTTTAGGATAAATGCGCAGGTAAATAAAAGGCTTAGAAAGACATGTAAAGAAATCAAACCTGTTCAGGAGTGAGGGTGAAATTTTTACTTCCAATGGTGAATGTAACATTTGGCATCTTCGACAAGGTGTTGCAGTCAATTGCTGATTCTCCCATTGGACTTGGTAGGCTCTCACAAAGCTTTAAAGATTAAAAATAATAATGAAAATTAAGGTCTTACATAAAGAGAAATGTCAGCTTGGTGTTATGAGCAGATATTAGATTTCGTTCATAAATCACCTGATTTACATAATCGAACACCTGATCCTTGGTATGCTTTTCTTTCAGCTGGTTCTGGACCCAATACACGAGCATCTCACAAGCAGTGCAGACAAAATCATCCCCCGCGGAAATATGCTCCCTGTTTTCTTCGACTACTTGCTTGATATTAGCACTGCAAAAATGGTTTGGATCAAATGTCAACTCAAGTTAGCGTTTGGCCAAAATTTCCATAAAACCACCTAGCCTCAGGTACTGGAAGTAAGTTCTCCAAGAAAACAAATACCTAATCATGTAACAATACACTAAATGAAATTGAGAATTGGTGAGTGATCAATACCCAGTAATTGTTGTTCACCAAATAAAGCAATAGAGGAACTAAGTCATTCCTTCTAAATTTCCCAACACAAACGCTTAGCAAGGAAGCATGCCACTGGAAAGTGAAAGAAGAGAAAAGACAGCCTAAAGCATTTACTACAGAAAAATGCATTTTTTGTTAGGAAAAAACAGACTTGCTTACCTGGCGGACCGATCCCCCTTGGGAGCACATAAACTAATCTGTAAACAAACTTTGTCAGGCTGTACCTGAAGATCACAATGGAAATATGTTGAGACCTTGGAACCGTACTAACTATTAAGCAATGTATAAAGATGGTAAAAAGACTACAAAGAGAACAAACCCCTGCAACTAAGAGATCCCAGATCTGCTCTCCATAATCGGAAATTACTTGCTTACATTCAATGCTCACTACACCTTCTGCTCCAATTGCATGGTTCACTTGAGTGATAACACCCTGAAAAGATGGGCTAATTAGACACATAATAAATAATTGCTGAATGTAGAAGAGATGATTAACCTTCAGCGCCAGAGATGATTAACCAATCCTGAGGATCTTTTTGACCATTAAGTGATATTTTTTAATTCCTTTTTCTTTATTGTCCAAGAGATAGAAGTACGCACAGTTGGGCCAGCAAGCAAGGATGTTCCAGAGTCCACAATAGCAGCACATCCACCCTTGCAATAACCTGAAGCGAAAAAGGGTGAGATTACCTCATAGATTTCCAAGATATTCAACAATGTTTGTCCTCTTGAATGTAAACGGTTTGAAAAGGGGATGGACGCAAGCCAATTGTCATCAACCATACTGAACAGTGAACACGGCAAAATCACGGATGCAAGAACTTGCATCATATGTGGTGGTTTTACAGAGTTATGGCCCTTGATAAAGAAGAGTGGCAAAACAGGATTCATGCTAGGTGTTTGCACGATACATCAAAGACTGCTGTCCCATATTTCCTTTGCAAATCTAAAGGCCATTTGGCTCCTTCGAATTTTCATATACTATACATTCAAACCTTCCTTTCTTTGACTTTTGTAGCAAAAAGCAAAAGATTTGGTGATTAGCATATTGGTTCCATAACAAGGAGACAATTTAAAAAGGTAAAACTATTTTAAAATTAGTAGGGTTAGAACAAAATTTTCCGAAGTTTGATAGTGTTTAATAATCAACTCCTTTTGTATATACGAGAGATTAGGTGGCAGTAATAATCAACCCTTGCCTCAGTAAAGGCCAGTAGCACAACTGGTATTAGTATATTCTCGCCAATCTATTATTTTCTTGGTTTTATAGGTTTCCAATCATCACTTAGGCTCCGTTCAGTTGCCAGGAAAGTACAGGAAAGGATGGGAAAATCAATTTTCCCATAACTTTCCTAGTGTTCAGTTGACGGGAAAATTTTAGGACTTACCAATTTAAGTTTTCCTGCAGGAATTACTTTCCTGCAAAAGTGATCCTACAAAAAACACAAGATTTTGCGTCGCGGGAAAAGGAAAATGAGTGAACACTCACAAAATTTTCCCGAAAGTTTCTTTTTCCTGACAAATGAACAACTAAACCTTAAATTTTCTTGCAAAATTCTTTTGTCAAATGAACACTCACAGGAAAATAATTTTCTTTTTCTTTTACTTTACCTCACTTCACTTTTTCTAGGAATCAATTTCCCACACAACTTTCTCGACAACTGAACGGAGCCTTAGTAAGTGCCAATATATCATTCAATCTTTGACGTAAAAGTTTTTCTTTGTTTTTTTTGAATTGATTCGACATAGAAGTTTATTCCTGGCCAGAATTAAATAAGCCACCATTAACGCACAGTCTATATAAGTGCTCAAGTTACCTGTTGAATGGTTTCCAATCATAAAATCGTCCATTTCAAACTGAGAAATAAACAAGGCACACTTAAATTTAGTTTCCCACGTAAAAGCATAAAGAAAAAATCAAACCAGAATTAAGTGTTTCAATCTTGGAAACATTAAACTTCAATCTTCACACACCTGCCAGTAACCCTTTTGAGTGATGGGAACATAAGTATGCTTCCCCTTGAAGTGGTTTGGATCCACTCCACCAAAAACAAGCTCACCACCGTCTTTTGCATCCGTGTTTCGATTTAGCCAGAAAGAGAAGACTTTTTCCTTTACAAGACCTTGTTCCAACATATTGTACCTGCACTTCCATCACGAATCAGTCTATTAAGACATCAGAAGTGCACAACAGAAGGGATCGAAATACAGATTTTCTTCGCTATAAAGATGAATAATTCGTGGAACACATTAAAACAAAGTTTAACATAATACTACCAGACTGGCACTACATCCCCAACTGAAATTTCCTGGAACCCAAGCCCAAGTATCCCGTCAAAATGTGCCACTACGAATGTAAGACTCCCTTCTTTAGTAGCCTCCATGAAAACCTGACAAATAAAGCATTTGTGTCTATCACCAAAGGAGGTGGCGAACACCAATTCCATTTATCTTTTTTTTAAAAAGAAGTGAACTTACTTGCTTTTCAACCACAAGATCGCCAACTTTAACATTATCTTGACTAAGGATGCCAGAAACTGATCCAGACCCATAATGTATTGCGCAAGAATTCCCTGAATCAAAATCAACAAAAGCTATTTGAGCACACATCTTATAATCTTTCTCAATACGAAAACTGTTTCTTACGCAATCAATTTGTGAATCAGGACTCAATTACAATCAGATCAAGTACATATCAACATTCCAACTACCAAAGATATGACTAATAAGTATACCATTTTCCTCGTATGATGTGGACTTTGTATGCTTGTACTTGTGATGGAATAAGCAAGCGATCTGCATGTAATATCGATTTATAGGTAATTCTTTTAAGAAGAACATTATGAACTTGCAAAATTAATTCCAGAACTCACAGACAATATGCATTTTGATGAGGGAACCCAGAGATTGGAACTGCCAGTATCAAATATGACTGTGAATTTCTGCGGGGGAGAACCAATGCCAATCTCTCCATAATACTGAGCATCCATGTAGTTCTTTAGAGAGATTATGTCAACATCCGAGTCATGAGGACGCAAAGCATTCAAACTCTTCCCATTTTTTCCTTGCATTCTTGACATCCTGGCAGCCTTAAGGCCATGAAGATCCAAGGGTCGCTTCTTCAATCCAATTCTCACTAAATCATCAGAGGAAGCAGGAACTAAAGAGCATGTCGAAATTAGTAAGCACACAGTCGCCAAAAGATGATTGAGTCTCATTTTAGAGAATTCCCTGGTACAATAACGAAACAATAGGTAATTAGCTTAAGGGGAGATCAACGTGACAACGTCTATGCAAAGCAAGCGATTTTGGACGATCACAGGAGAAAGAGATAGAGATGGCCTATCTATCGGTGCTAGACCACAAACAAATGAACTATTATTTAGTTTGTTTTTGGCAATTTAGTTAACCAAAACCCGTATCTTACAGCAATGATTAGCAATTCTAGCTGGGCTAGAACAAAACACTCCTCTAATTACAAACAAGAGGATAAGCGCCTATTGGATAGACAAGAAAGAAACAAAGGTGAATCCCTGCCAAAAGGACCAGAAACACTTCCCACGTAAGCTACACTTGAAAAATAAAAGCTAAATGGTAATTGATTTTGGCACTTCACTTTTTGATAACTATACTCCAATATTTGTCTTTTAATATTTAAAATACACATGGCAAGAGCACTAAAGACAAATAGTGGAGAGTGGTTATCAAAAAGTGGAGTGCCAAAATCATTACCCAAGGTAAATATTAGCAACTTGAAAAGAAAGATGCATGGTTTTCAATTGTGAAAATTTCTTTTATATCCCTTCGACTTTGACCAAAAATTCATTTTGGTCCTTCACCTTTCAATTTCGGCATAAAAATACTTCAACTTTCTAATTTTTTTCAATGTCATCCTTTAGAAGGAATCCGTTTTCTTTGAGTCCTGCTATAGGGATCGACGGTCACGCCGGGCTATTTCCGGCCACTGGACGGTCGATTTGAGCCGTTCAAAAATTTTATAAAAAAAAAAAAAAGAGGGGGCTAATGCAGAAATCAACGGCATCCAATGTGTGTAGGGTGCTTGATCCAAACACTCTATGTTTCGTGTATATATGTATATATCTCTAAGGAATGACATTGAAAAAAATTGGAAAGTCAAAGTACTTTTATGCCGAAATTGAAAGGTGAAGGACCAAAATGAATTTTTGGTTAAAGTCGAAGGGATATAAAAGAAATTTTCTCTTTTTCAATAAGTACTCTCTATTTATTACCCCAATTTTTCTATCTCTCTCCCCTCAATACCCCAAAAACCTTCCTCAAAACCTTTACCAAACAATCCAGGATTGAATCAAATTCTTGACAGCCCCAGTCACATGCCAACTTCACAAAAGGTTTAATTATTAAGCAACAGCAAGCTTAAAGATTACAACAGCTTAACAAATCGCCCCATCTTCAAGAAACAAATAAATCCAAATTTGCAACAGTAAATTTACAACAACCTCAAGGTTAGTCTCCCCAATTGTCACAAAACCATCAGTTCAGAAATCACTCTCATTTTCTTCATTTATCACGCAAAGATGCACATAAATTCTGGTGAGCAGCAAGGAAATGGAAACTTTTCTGTTTGATCTGATTTTCTCAGCTGTCTAGAATCCAAACATGAGGGTAAACCAGTGGTGGGGGGGAGGAGGACTCCTCAAAAGACAGCTGTCCAGAATCCACACATGAGGGTAACCCAGTGGTGGGGGGGAGGAGGACTCCTCAAAAGACAAGTTGAAAAGAGCAAAAGCTGAATAATTATAGAGTAGGAATATCCTTTTGAAATTCATGTACCGCTTACTATGGTTGAAAGAGAGACGAGGGGCGGGGAAACAACCAATATCAGAATGGAAAACCAATAATAGAGAAGACGGTGCAGTCCAATCGGTCTGGGCCATTCATCTCTAGAATCAATAGTTCAGATTTGTGAAAGTATCTTATAGGCAAGACATGCTTATCTTATTTGTAAGATTCTTTCCATAAATCTGATCCATTAAAAACACTATTCGGTTGCTGGGATTACACGAACTGCTCTCTGCAATCCAAAAGTGGACTGCAGCCGGATTCTTATCTTGAAGTGTAATTATATGCCGCATATACAATCCGACCAAAGAATATACTATTGAGAATTGAGTGCTGAGACCAGATGCAATACAGTCTGACTGTGACAGAATAGCCAAAAGCCTTTCCATTCGGACGTATGGTGAAACACAAAAGTATGTAAAGACCCTAATCTGAGAGTGAGAGTGAAACTAGGTCAATCACAGATCGAGCACTTCTTTTCTTCCATTTCCACATACAAACACAGAGACACCCCATATATAACATGATGATATAGATATAATATTACGAACAAGCAAAAACCTAGTAAATCTGGATATGATGATCAACCCAAAACTGGTATTAGGGAGTAAAATTAAAAGAAGCAACATCGATCTTAATTAATTAGAAGCTAAAGAGGGAAATTGGAAAAAAGGAAAACCACAACATGGGTGAAGAACAAATCGTAACCCACAGTTAAAACTGAGATTTTGAACACAAACAAACTAGTATGGATTGTTGAGAGGAGAGGATAGTAGTAGAAGAGATATGTAGAGAGGTCAAACCTTTGGTGATCAGCTGAATGAAGGCTGTGCTAGTGGAGGGTTGAGTCCAGAGGAAGAGAGTTATCAGAATTGAGATATTTTTTGAGAAGGAGATAACAGCATATATAGTACTACGTATTAAATACTCCTACTTTTTTGTCTTCAACCAAATAAATTGCTAACAGGTGGAGAAACATGAGCGGATAACAAAAAAAGTAGAGAAACATGCGCCTTCTTTTACTGCAAAGCCACGCGCATTTGGGCAAGTGAATGTTACGGTAAAGAGAATTGTAAAAGGAATACTCCACAAAAGTGGAACGCCCGGACTTTTTGAGTACACAAAATGTACACTGGAACCCTGAGATAGGTATTGCACAAATATTCCAATTTGTTTAATTTGTGCAATACGTTCTTCTGAGGGTTATTACAAAAAATTAGATCAATCAGAAAAAAAGAAATAAATTAATATATCGATAAGAGCTTGATGAACTCAATCAATTTTTGGTCCATGCAATATCCTTTAATGTACTTTTCATTTGATAAAAAAAAATAAAATCCTTTGATGTGATAATCCATTGTGTGATCTTATCATAAAATACCACTCAAATGATTACGACTCTGATGAACAGCCAAACTACGCTATTCATTTCCCTTCTTTTTTTTTCCGAAACTATTCATTTCTTTTTAGACAAATGTGATTTGACGAAAACTTTTTCCGATATTTGATCGCGGAATAAAACCGGTGTAATGCATTATATAAAACCCTTGCCTTTACTTCCTCTTTTTCTTCAGCCCAGAATTGTTTCTTTTTTTTTTCTTTTCAAAGATAATTGGAGGCGAATATGTGCTTCTCCATGAGGTGATCACATGATCAATTCCCACAAAGGCCAAAATTTTCAAACATTTGAGTCACTGGGGGTTATGCCGGGTCGTTACCTTCAAGGTCCCAAAATTTTCAAACATAGGCGCGCTTGTCGACAGGGTAGGAGGCTGGTGAGAACTAGGCATGTGAACGTTACTGGCAACATGCATTGGGTACAATTATGTAAAGTAAGAAGGTTTGGAAGATACCTCGAAATTTCTCTCAAGAAAATTGATAACTTGTATGATACTCATTAATTGATTCTATTCATTATTTCAATGGTTTAAATTCCTTACATAGATATATCTACCACTTTGATCCACCTCATATAAATTTTGGATCCCACTAATTTTGGCTCAAAATCGCTAAAAAGCCTTGAACAAACTTTCACTTGCCTGTTCAATTCTCTTTTTGGGCTGGTCAAAAACAGACCATCCACCCATAGACTATAAAATTCATAGAAAAAATATGCTCTTGCGACATGGCCTCAAGAGTCAAATATTGAACAATTGTAACCACCTAGACTAACCCTCAAGCTACACTTGGATAGACCAGAAAAAAACAAAGGAGAATCCCTGCCAAAAGGATCAAAAACACTTCCCACCCAAGCTACACTTGAATAATTATAGAGTGGGAATTAATATCCTTGTGAAATTCATGTAGGTCGTGAAATTCGTATACTACAAAACTAGATTTGTATAATTCCCATGTACATAACTTCTAGCCTTCTGAACAACCATCCATGCTCTATGGTAACTGACATCAACCCCATAATCTTTCTTCATCTCCTTCCTTACCTCCACTCGACGTTCGGACTCAATCGCATAGATTCATAAAATAATCTGCCTATCAAACGAGGTCGAAGTACTCCGAGAACTGCTAGTAGACAATGCCTTAGCCCCACAAGGGTGCTCATTCATGAACCCTTTTATTTTTTGTCGTAAACAAACCAGTAGCGTGGCCTTCACACACCGCACGTGCAATTCATTATACGACAATGTGCCTTAACCGTCTCAGAATCATTCTTGGCATAAACGAACTTAAACCCATGAAATAAAGAATACTTGCATAAAGAATCTCGGAAAACAGCATGCACCACCACCGAACGAAAACATGATCAACTCCCTTGATCGCATTACGCCAATTAGCCGACTTCAACCCTTGCTTCCATGATCACAAAAAGACGATATCAAATCCAATCCATCACCAACAGCAGACACAACTCACCACAGTCTACTGCAGTATTGATATTTGTGAAAGTGTATTAATATCCATGAGATATCCATTGATATCTGAATTTGTTTCAAATTATGTGTATATTATCCTCCGCCTAATGGGCGGAGGTTAACAAAATCGAAAAAAAATTACCCTTGTGCCCCAAGACCCAAAAGCAGCATACAAGGGTTGCATTTAAAAAGGGAAAAATGACGGCCAAGGAAATATTTTGATAATTAATACCGGCCAAGAACATGCTAAGAACATTTGTTAATACTGAAATGGTCCTAGACGGGGTATTAATTATCAAAACATGTCCTAGGCCGTCATTTTCCCTTTAAAAAGTAGTAAAAAGGCGTGGGTCCGGATACACGTATTGGGTTATCATCGCCCTCCCAAAGAAGAAGAAGACGAGAAGATTAAAGAACGCCGCCGCTCCCATGTCAGAACTCCCAAATGACATAATGTCCGACATTCTATCTCGACTCCCTCTCAAATCACTCTTCAAATGCAAGTGAGTATGCAAGGTCTGGCGAAACATCATTCTGGAACCCTACTTCGCTGAATTGCATCTCTCAAGGTCTTCACTCTGAGCCTCGTCTGGCGAAACATCATTCTGGAACCCTACTTCGCTGAATTGCATCTCTCAAGGTCTCTTCTCTCAGCCTCATCTTCTACCGCAACAGTAATAATAATAAAGATAATAACAATAGTGATAACTCCTCCTCTCACTTCAAAATCTTACAACACCATGATCCCCCTATTTCTCGTTACTGCATTGCCCTAATGATACTAAAATCTACTTCCCTCGTATGCATATTCAAGTAGTAGCCTCATGTGATGGGTTAGTTTTGTTGTCGAATTTCGAAGACCTTGTTATTGTGTGTAACCCACTTAGGGCACAGCGTTTTATTCTTCCTAAACCTCTAGCGACTCGTTAATACAAGGTGTTGAGATATATTCATACTTATACTGGATCAATGGAATTTGACATTTATACCCTTGGGATTGACAAAGAATGGAGGAGCCTTCAATACACTGCAGAGCCACCCGCAATTTTTTATGTCATGACATTAGTTTTTCTGAATGGGGCTCTTCACTGGATAGGCTATAAGAGACCAATGAACAGTTCAGAAGCTTCCCATTGCCTTCTCGCCTTGGAGACCGTCATAATAGTCTTGTGGCCGTAGGTAATCAGTTGTACATTCACAACACGGATCCGTATGGTGAGTGGAAATTTTGGGCCATGAAAGATTATGGGGACTCTGGGTCCTGGACTCTGGAATGGGTCATTGAAGCATCAATTACTCACGGGTTTCACCAATTTTGCAAGCCACTGAAAATGTTGAGAGATGGAAGTCTGTTGATGATGTTCGACTGTTTTTGTCAACAAGAAGAGATCACCAAGATTACTCTAGCATCTTACAATCCACAGACAAGAGTGCTGGAAAAGATTAAGTATCATAGTATTTTACTATGGGACGATTCACGATAGAACGATTTAGTTGCTGATGTACCATGCTTATTTTCTCCAACAGATTTGAAAGGACAAATGTTAAAATCTTTGAGTTGAGGTACTATTGCATTATCTCACTTCATCATGAGTGCATTTAGTTTGAAGAATTTTATTTGATTTCTTAATTAGTAGCCTGGTGTTGACCTTGTGATTGGATGCAAAAGTTGGTCTGATTTGGATTAGATGCATATTGTAGCAATGCGAACACACACACACCCTCGACCCCACAACACACACAACCACCCCCCCCCCCCCCCCCCCCCCCCCCCCCCCCCCCCCC